>CAUYQG010034096.1:0-11739 GCA_963574415.1 Tarsius wallacei | reverse complement strand
CTAATCTTTTCCTTTAATTTGGAGTTCTTTTATCCAAACCTTTACTTCCCTATCTGGACAATACACAAGAGCTCCAAACACAGAATGCTCATAACAGATGTCTTAATTAGCTCAGACTGCTATAACAAAGCACCACAGTCTTTGTGGCTTAAACACAAACATTAATTTCACGCAGTTCTAAAGGCTAGAAGGTACACTATAAAGCTTCTTGCAGAGTTCAGGTTTTAATGAGGGATTACAGAGGGCTACCTTCTTGCTGTGTCTTTACATGACTTTTCCAGTGTATTCTCATGAGGAGAGAGAAAGAAAAAGAGACAGAGAGAGAAATATATATATAAATCAAGAGAGAAAGAGAGAGAGAGAGATGGAGATGGAGATAGATGAAGAGAGAGAGAGAAGCAGAAAGTGATCTTTCTTCTTTTTAATTGGCCACTAATTCCATTATGAAGTCCCAACTTCCTTGAGGTAATCTGTCCCTAATTACCTTCCAAAGTCTTTTTCTTCAAATACCATCATATTCAAGGTATAACCTTCAGCATATGAATTTGGGAGGACATAAACATCCACGTTGCTCAAATTCATAATTGAATCTCACTATCTCTATTTCTTAATTCCCCAGATCCACTTCTTTCCTGTATTCCTTTACTTTCTATGCCATAACTATCACTCTTGTTGTTCAAACTTCCTTACCTCTCACTGCTGCTATAATCACAAGACCCATAAATCTATTTTCCAAGTAATTTTCAAATCTACCAATTTCTCTCTGTGTTTTGTGGGTCAAATTATGTTCCCTACAAATTTGTATGTTGAAATCCTTACTTATCCCAAGTACCTCAGAATGCAACCTTATTTGGAGACAGGTTCTTTAGAGAAGTAATCAGGTTTAAATGAGGTTATCATGATAGGCCCTAATCTAATATGACCATGTTTTTTACAAAAGAGGGAAACTAGGACTCAAAGATAGACACACATAGAAAAAAGATCATGCAAAGAGACCCTGAGGGAAGATGGACATCGATAAGCCAAGGACAGGTTCCTAGAACAGACCCTTCTCTCCCTCTTAACCCTCAGAAGAAAACCAATTCTGCTGACACATTGATTTTCAACTTTTAACTTCAGAAACATCAGAAAATAACTTTTTTTTAAGCCACTCGGTCTGTGGCACTTTGCTATAGAAGCCCACCCAACAAAGACATGATCCCCGTTTCTACTGTAATTGGTCAATTCTTTTTTAAATGGCATCACTACAATAACTGCTGTGGTAAGCAGAGTAATGACATCCAGGGATGCCAAATTATAATTCTCAGAATCTCTCAATATGGTACCTTACATGGCCAAGAGACCATGCAGTTGTGATTCAGTAATTTAAGATGGTGGGGGATTATTCTAGATTGTCTGGGTCATCTGAATGTTATCACACTGGTATTCAAAAGAGGGAGACAGGAGGGTAAAAGTCAGAAAAGAAATGCAGTGACAAAAGCAGAGGTGTGTGTGCATGCATGAGTGTATGTGCATGCATGAGTGTGTGTGGGGGGGAGTGAGAAAGAGAAAGAGAGAGGGAGAGAGAGAGAACACATGCAAGAGATATGAGATGAAGATATTATGCTATTGGTTTTGAAAACGGAAGAGGCCACAAGCCAAAGGATGTAGTTGGGCTCTAGAAGCTGGAAAAGATGAAGGACGGATTCTCCTGCAGAGGCTGCAGAAGACTGCTCTGCTGATGGCTTCATCTGAGAATTTCTGACCTCTACATCTGGATTACAGTAAATGTGTGTGGTTTGAAGCCACTCAGTTTGTGGTAATTCATTACAGCAGCTGTAGAAAACTAACACAATCACTGAAATGCTGTCCTAGCTTTTCTTTAATCTTTGCTCCCCTCAAATTCATCTTCTCTAAGATTAGCTTTTCTCAAACATGAATAAACATGTTCGATTGTACCTATATTGGGCCACTCAGCACTCACTTTCTGACACAGACTTCCAGAGACAGATCAAGAAATTGTGTGACTCCCATTTGAATGTAAATTTTTTTATGCCAAAAAAACATATCTTCACAAAAGCCTAGCAAAGCTCCTTTCACATAAAGAAGTTGGAAGGCTATATGGTACATATGCAGCATGTTATATTACACATGTAGAGCCTGTTATATAGCACATATGATGCATGTTTTGTTGCACACATAAAGATTTTCATTTCTCTTCTTCAATTCCTCTTACAGGAATCATGTTACTTCTATTATATTTCATAAGCAAAAAGTCACACCCACATATCTGCATGTATCAAATTAACCACATATATGTAAGTTATATCTGTGTATTTGCAGAATTAGATGGAAAATGAAATATTCTTTTCACGGCAAGGAGGATACATTTTGTTATTATATCACATATTGGGCTTACTATTCCGAGAGCTATTTTAGAAAGAAATTTTATGAAAGTCAACATCCCTTTTAAGCCCTTTATACAAACAGCAAATCTTGCAAGAGATAAAAATTGTTGTGATTATGTAATCAATTGAAAATAGCAAGAAATGAAAAGAGGTGATTGGCAAAACAAACTGCTTTTGCAATCTTGGCTTAACTCAGCCAGAGTATCATTACTAATGTTGAATGGTTATTTATCCAATGTTCGTTCAAGACGAGGCTAGGAACCTATTTCAGAATTTTAAGCATACAGAAAAAACAGTTGGTTTCATTTTTGCTGCAAACTAGAAAAACTGAGATGGTTTTTCTGGATTAAAGTACCTTGTATTGTGCATTACAATGAGTGGTAAGTGGACATAACAGTCAGGGTCTTTGAACAGTGGTGAAAACTGGTCCTTGAACCAAATCCAGCAAGCCACCTGTTTTTGTAAATAAAGTTTTATGGGAACACAGCCACACTCATTCATCATTCATTTCCATATTGTTTATTACTTTTGTGCTGCAATGGCAGTTGAATAATCGTTGCAGAGACCATATGGCTGGCAAAACCTAAAATAGTTACTCCTCTGGCCCTTTACAGGAAATGCTCACTGACCTCTGTTCCAGAAGAAAACAGAAAACACATTCCAAAGGGTTTAATAAAGATTATTCAATGAAGGAACTACAGAGGTGGGGATGGATGCAAAGGAATCATGAAGGAGTGAGGTACCCAGAGACTAATGACAGTTAGTCACTACTCCTAGGCCTGCAGGGTCAGTAGGAAGCCATGTTAGCAGAGCTTGGGCAGAGTTGCAAGCATGGAAGAGGGCCTGGGAAGGGAGACAAGAATATATAGCCTGACCTCTTGTCTTAGTCTACTAGGACTGCCATAACCGTACACCACAGACAGGATGACTTTAACAGAACACATTTATTTTCTCACATTTCTGGAGGCTAGAAATCCAAAATCAAGGTGCAGCCAGTTCAGCATCTGGCTTGCAGATGGTTGCTTTGTCCTCACATGGCCTTTCCTCTGAGCTGTGTGTGCAGAAACAGGGAGAGAGGGAGGAAAGAGGAGAGGGATCAGTCTCTTCTTCTTCTCCTAGAGCTACCAATTTTATCTACCTGCCCTCGTAACCTCATTCAACCCTGATTACTTTTTTACTCCAGATACAGCTAATACAGGGATGAGGGCTTCAACATGTGAATGGGCGGGGCGGGGAGGGGGCATATAATTCAGTCCATAACAACTCTACCCCTCATCTCCTGATGGTGTCTCCCACTCTTACAGGCCCAATCTGACAGGAAGCCAGAGGACAGGGAGCGTAGTAAATGCAGTTTACAAAGATTAGCCTTCTGACCACAGAGTGGGGAAGAGAAGGTGTGTGTAATATACATGGGGTGGGGAAGGGTAGGGAGGAAAACCAAGAACAGTCAAGACAAACCGCCAATGCAGAAAAGGAAACTGACAAGAGAGAGAAAAAAAAAAGTTCCACATAAACCATATGTCTACAAGGAAAATGAGAATATGCTCTGTTTTAAAACTTCAAAGGGGCCGAGCTCAGTGGCTCAGCCTGTAATCCCGCGCTTTGGGAGGCCGAGGTGAGTGAATTGCCTGAGCCTGGGCAACTTGGTGAGATCTCGTCTCTACAATAAATCAAAAAATCAGCCGGGCGTGGTAGCGCGAGCCTGTAGTTCCAGCTACTTGGAAGGCTGAGGTGGAAGGAATGCCGGAGCCCAGCAGGTCAAGGCTGCGGTGGCCGGGAGTGGCCACTACACTCCAGTCTGGGTGACTGAGTGAGACTCCAAAAAAAAAATCTTCAAAGGATTGATTCACACTCTTCTTTAGTGGAAATATATCTAGAGACTACAAGTTTAGCTTTCTCATAAAGCGCATGGGTCTAAATATAGCCTCTTGGAATCTAATTTATTGGTAAGCAAAGGGTTCCAGCATTTAACTTGCAATTAAGATAAGTTGACTCCAAATTAATGATAGGTCCTCGTTTTTAACAACAAGATTTGATTTTTTCCAAAACATTTATTAAGTGCTTGTGAAAAAGCATGGAGTTAAGAGTTCTGCAAGATAGAGATAAGATGTTTTATGACAGTGGTACCCAAGTGTCTCCATCAGGGAAAGTACTTGAGCAGATCCATAGGAATATAGAGGCAGAATAAATCCCTTTTGACAGGAGTGACCAACGAAGGCATTGTGCACACAGCAGCATTTAAAGTACCTTGATTTTCTGCAAGTCCTTTGGTCCTTAGGTGGGCATGGGGGTGGGGCGCAGCCTCAGTTTAGTTACTATCTATAGCCACAAGATGGAAGGCACATCGTGGGAAGAGCTTTCAGGAACCACCACTGGATTTCAAGGTCTCCGAGCTCCTGCACCTGGTAGGTAGGTAGAAACTGGGGTGTCAAGCATACTTTTCTTGTGAGTGGGCAAAAGCATCAGGTCAGAAGACAATGAAGTGGCTAGGGGCAGTTGTGGGAAACTAGAAGAAGGAGGTAAGCAATTTTAAACAAGAAATCGGTAAAGAGGAAGCAAAGTTTTGTTTTGATATAGTTATGAACATGAGAACAAACCACGGGGACAGAAGGAAGGTCAGAGGAGCCAGGGCACCAGTGGAAAAGCTAAGGCTAAGGGGCACACCAGGCAGCTGAGTCTGAGGCAGTGGGGACGACAAGAGGAGCATCTCAGGGACAGCCTGAGAAGTCTGGTCTGAGTTTGCAGAGTCATCTTGCACTCCTCTCCGTGACCTTTATGTTTCAGGAGAGACAGCTGCTAGGATGGATTCCGACTTCCTAAACCTCGAAGGAAGAGCAGGGGGTAGAAGGAACAGAATGAGCCAAACTCACAGCTCATTCAGGGAATGTCAGTATTCCTGATAGACTGGAAATGGGCTTTGTGGAAAGGAGTAGGGAGATGAGGTCAAAAAACAGGATTTTGTTTTTGTTTTTTCCCAGTTCCAGGAGCATCTTTGAACATTTAACCCAGCAGTGTGGACTACTTCATGAAATACAAACAGGGTCATCATTAAAGATTTTTTTAAACGAGAAAAAATATATATACCTGTGCATTAGAAAGACCACATTGGAGCATACAATCCATCTGAAAGAGAGCGATCTGAGGCAGTGAAAGTGGTTAAAAAGTTATGAAAATAATTTAAAGGTATGAAATTAAGAGCCAAAAGTGGCAATGATATTTGAAAAGGAGAGCTATTAAAGGGATTGGTGGCTTATGTGTAACAGTAACTGAAAGAAAGGTTATAGAGTATTATATACTGCCTTAATAAAACAATTAAAACACCTAAATGTATACGAAGGTATAGATATAATTAATTATATGTAATTAGATTATATAAATTTAGAGCAAGAGATAGAGTAATGGTAACATCTGGACACTTTTAGGTATATTACTTTTATTTAACTATTTTCTCTACTTTTCTTTTTTCCCTGAGGTTTGTATATGACTTTCTCACTACAAGTGTTTTACTTTATAAATAATCTCTAGAAGTGTGCACATGACCATGGCTTGCTTAGGGTTTCAGGGTAGTTTAGGGGTGTTTGCATCAAAAGAATTGCCAGACATCTATCTGTACTTAACCCTGATACAAATAGAGTCCTCCTTTAACCCAGACTGTAACCCACTCTGCCAGCCCTTCCCTAGCCACTTTATTTTAATTTAATTTTAATTTTTTATTTTTTTTAATTTTAGAGATGTGGAGTGCAATTCAGGGTTAAGTATGCAAATGTTCATTATGCAGGTGCCCTTGTTGGTGAGGTGCGTCTTTCCCCCGCCCCCCATCCCCCGATTTTTTATTTTTAAATTGTTACTATTTTTAGAGATGGAGTCTTGCCCAGGCTGGACTGTAGTGGTATAAACATAGAGCCATAGATCACTGCAGTCTCAGACTCTTGGGTTTAAGAAATCTTCCCACTTCAGCCTTCTGATTAGCTAGAACTACAAGGTGTGTCACCAGAGCTGGCTTTTTTTTTTTTAAGACAAGGTCTTGTTATATTGCCCAGGCTGGTTTTCAACTCCTGGCTTCAAACAATCCTCCTGCCTCAGCCTCAAGAGTCACTGGGATAACAGGCACCAGCCACCATGCCTGGCCCTGGCCACTTTAAAGAATGTAATAAAACAAAAGCATTGGGAAGTGTCAAAAATAAATACAGTTGGGCATTAGCTAAATTTGGGGAAAGTTTTACATCTAATAATTGCTGACTGACAGTATTACTATGTGTTCTAATCAGATGCACACTCATCATGTTTCTCTCTATTAAATGATTGCCAGTATTGATTAGGATTAACTATTTTCTACCACTTTTTTTCCTGAGGCATGGATAGGACTATCTCACTACAAATGTTTTACTTCTAAATAAGCTCTACACATGTCGATGGCTTGCTTAGGGTTTCAGTGTAGTTTAGAGGTGTTTGCGTCATTAGAATTACCAGACATCTATCTGTACTTACACCTGACATAAATAGATTGAGCTAGTCAGATGCATTTCTAGAGTAATACAAAGAGATCAAAACAGTTTTAGAGTACATTTAGAATTTCTAAGGCACCTTTGAGATAATCTAATATAGTCCAATTCTTAAAAAAATCTCTGACTTACCCCAGGGCACCTATCTATTGGGTGGGAAAGTTGAATGTGATGGCAAGCTGGTTTTGATATCTATCATGACATACACATGCTCCATAAAGGGGCCTGGTTTTTTTGGTTGTGGACTTCAAAAAATAACAGGTCAGTTGCAGTGGCTCATACCAATAATCCCAGCACTTTGTGAGGCCAAGGCAGGAGGATTGCTGGAGATTGAGAGTTCAAGACTAACCTGGACAACATAGCCAAATGCTGTCTGTACAAAAAAATAAAAAAGAAAAGAAAAAAATATTAGTTGAATATAGTGGCATGCACTTCAGAATTGAGGTGGAAGAATTGCTTGAGGCTAAGATAGCATAGTGAGACTCCTTCTCTAAGTAAAATTTTTTTAAAAGTAGTCAATCATGTCATTGCACTCCAGCCTTGGCAACTAAGCAAGATTCCATCTCAAAACACAAACACAAACAAAAACAACAAAAAAACCACACAGGTATTTTGACATGTTGGCCAGGGATATTTTCTACTTCATTGTACTATTGTACTGTGGGTAAGAGTTTGAAATATGATTGCTGAACATGTTGAGGTTTTAAAATTAGAATGAAAACTGTTTTTTCTATCAGTGGAATGTCTTCACTCTTCCAGAAACTGAGCTTCATTTTCGTGCTTCTACGTCTCTGCTTCTTTCTCATTATCACTACTTCCTCCATTTGAGATTTTCTCTTTTTGGCCCTTAAAATTTCTGCCATGCCTTTGCCACTCTGTTAGCCTTTGAATATTCACACCAGTTCACTTTCCACTGGGCTATGGGCTGCAATTTATTCTGAACTTCCTCTTCTTCAAGACTTTTAATTTCTCACTTGGTATTCGATGCCACGGACATTAGCAATTTCTCGTTCTTAACATAAGGGGTCTTTCCTTAATGTCCAATTACTGGAAGAGTATAGATCTATCGTAACAAGTGTGCTTTAAAGTCAACAAAATAGAAATAACTGGAAAAACCTAGGTGGAGACCTAGTTTTAGATCAGCCCAAGAGAGCTATGTTTTGCCAAAGCAGGTGCTGCTCTCAACCTTTGCGGTGGCTGCTAAATCTCTATTTTCTTCTGCTTTAACCTTCATGATGTGAAATGTTCCTTCTGGGTTGTATGTAGTGAAAAGGGAAATTAGGGCAGGATAGTTATCTTGCATACTGTCACCAAGGAAGAGTATGAATAGAAACAACACTCAGTATTATAAAAGTAGACATTGGTCATTTATTTTTATAATTCTAATTAATTTCCATGGAGAATTTTTTTTATGGTATCTAAAAGAAAAGCAAAGGTTAAACCTTGAGAAAATGTGCTAATAATTTAGCTACAGGAAAGAGTAGAAGAAAGCACTTATAAGACAGTAAAATTTGAGGTTCAGGCTTTAGTGATTCTAATTTTGTGATAATTCCCACAGTATTTGACTGAATTATTTTTACATCATCAATTTGCTTAAGCAAAACCACTCATGGTTGACAAAGGCTCAGGGTTGCTTACAAGAAGGGTTATTTATATACATAATTGACAACTATTCATTATACAGGACTACTTGTCTGGGAGATTTCTGAAGAAGATCTCTTCCAGCAGGCTTTTGTGAGTTTAGTTCCAGTTGCTATGTGTATTTGAGAACATTAATCGCTTTTCTTTGAAGATATTTTGTTTACTTATTAGTTTATTAAGCAAACATTTGGCTACCCACAAATAAATTTGCTAATTTAGAGTTTTTGACTAAGCAAAATTTTGTAAAGTTTACTGAGTTTAGGAAAATAGTCACAAGGAATATGTTAACTAGTTGTGAGGGATTAAAAATCAGATCACCTGGGTTTTTATTCTAAATGCACTCATTATTTGGGTGAGTATGGACACGTCACTTAAGTAAGAGAGCCTTAGTTTACCTATTTGCAAAATTAGAATATTATCTACCTGTTTGTCATCATAGGGTTTTGGTAAGGATAAAAGGAATTAACTTGTGTAAAGTGTTTTGCCAAATTGTAAATTGTTATGCAGTTGTGAAAACATTGGCACTGGCCTTCGGCAGCTAAGTTGGATGGTGCAATGGTATATTTTTCTTTTAACTTCTATGATTTTAAGCTTATATGTAGGACATTAAGAAATAGGATCTGGCCAGGCTCGGTGGCTCACTCTGTAATCCCAGCACTTTGGGAGGCCGAGGCGAGTGGATTGCCTGAGCCCATGGGTTTGAGATCAGCCTGGGCAAATTGGTGAGACCTCGTCTCTACAATAAATAAATAAATAAAAATTAGCTGGGTTGAGGCAAAAGGATTGCCAGAGACTAGCAGGTTGACGCTGGGGTGGCTGTGAGTGTGCCACTGAACTCCAGCCTGGGCAACAGAGTGAGATTCCCACTCAAAAAACAAACAAAAAAGAGGATCTGACAGTAAAATTGGTTGTTTGCATTTTAAAAGCAGCACCTGGAAAAAGCTATTTCCAGTATGACCTTAATAAGGCAATGAATCTCCAGAAACATTGCTGCTGTAGATGTTTCTTATTCTGTAGAACAAGAAAACCAGTTTCCCTGACCTGTGCCTAGTTTTGTTAGACCAGGAAGTTTTATACTTTGTATCCTACACATGCAAGATATATCCAGTCTTCAAAGGGTTTTAAGTATTGCTACTTAACAACTTTTGTTATTGTTCCCAGATGTTTTTACAAAATATTTTTAAAATATTTGTATAGACGTGCATCACATAACAACAAGGATATGTTCTGAGAAATGTTCCATTAGGTGATAATGTCCCATTGTGTGACCATCTAGAGTGTACATACACAAACTTAAGCAGTGTAGCCTACTACACACCTAGGCAGAGCCTATTGCTACTGGACTATGAGCCTGTACAGCATGAAACTGGAGCTGGTACTGTAAGTGATGGTAATACAGTGGTAAGTGTTTATGTATCTAAACACATCTAAACTAAGAAAAATGACAGTAAATGTGGTATTATGATCTTATGGGACTGCTGTCATGTATGCGTTCTCTCATTGACCAAATTTTCATTATACAGTGCATGACTGTATTTTTTCATTTGTTTTGTGCTATGAACAATGTGACCAACTTGTTTTTAAAAATGGAATAGACATCCATTGTGTGCCTGTTGAGAGAAAAAATTGTTGTCTACATGTAGACTTTTTCTGCTTTTCTGAAAAACGTTGATGCTTTTAGCTACTTTCACAGAAGCCATGAATTTGCATATAAAATAACAAAATTCATGGCATTTGTAGATGTTTTTAGTGAGCAGAGTGGGTGGGCCAGGAAAAGGACCGTCTTTCTTACCCCATCCTTGATCAGATACTCTAGGGGCTGTAAGATTTATGCAGCTGGAAACACACTGAGTCCCCAGAGTGCAGCTGTGCCTCTCCCACCAGGTAAAGGTTGGGGAACTGCAATATTGTGTCATCAGAATTCTCCAGAGAAACAGAATCTGGAGGGTGTGTGTGTGCGTATGTGTGTATGTAGTGATACTTTTTTAAGGAATTGGCTCACACAGTTATGGAAATGCAAATCCAAAATCAAAATCTGCCAGGGAAGACAAGGAGGCTGGAGACTCAGGGAAGAATCCATGTTATACCTCAGGTCTGAAGGTCACCTGCTGGCAGAATTCCTTATTACTTGCACTGGGAGGCTTTTGTTCTAATTGGGCCACCAACTGCTTGGATGTGCCACTTGTATCATGGATGACAATCTGCTTTACCCAAAGTCCACTGATATACATGTTAATCTCATCCAAAAAAAACAGTCACGGAAATATCCAGAATAATATCTGACCAAATATTTGGGCCCTATTGGTCAGCTCAATTGACACATAAAATTAACCATCATAAGTCTAATGTTGAAACACCTATGGTGTAATCTCTGTGACTTTTAATCTGCATGATTCCATCAGAAAAAGGTTATAATATGTGACAATCACTTTGAGATAGGTGTTGAGAACAGTGTCAAGGTTAACAACAAGAAGGTAGTGGCTGATGTCTCGATGGGCCTTCAACCATCTGTCTTCTGACTGTGTAGTTGGCATAAGACATGCACACAATGGGAGGCCAACAGCCCACCCAGGAAATTTTGAGTCATGTGCAATGACTTCAGACAGGTCTGGGATAACGAAATATTGCTCGGACATAATGAAGTAAAATTTCAAAAACCTGAGTAACGAGATCAGTTTTCAATTAAGTGCTTTTCTCCCTGATATTTTACTCAAGGAAATAAATAGAGTTTTGTGGTTTAGTTAGTTTTTATTTTAGGACATTGCTACTGCTTCGATAATTACTTAGAGATAGTCATTTAAAAGTTATACTAAGTTTACATAAAATCAAACTGCTCTCACTCAAACATATGTGCATCTTCTGGGATGGATGCTGTAATGAACTATTGATAACCAGCAATGCTAAATGCAGTCATGCAGCTGAAAGCTATCACTTAGTTCTGTGATTCGGCTGCCAGCTGTCCAAAGCAAGTGCTTTCCTAGAATACTTTCATTTGTCAAACTATTGACAAAATCACCACCATAGTTTCTACTTTTAGGGTGCTCAGTATGGAAGGACTAAGTAGAGGGATGTCTACAAGCATTCATCAAATGATCTATTGAACAATTACTTTCTAAGTAGTCTCATAAATATATATTAATCTCAGTTCCCTTCATGCTGTTTACCTTTCTGAAATGAGTTTAAGTCCTCTGCTAAACACACACACACAC
>CAUYQG010034094.1:0-10227 GCA_963574415.1 Tarsius wallacei | reverse complement strand
TGCAGTGGCCGCTCCCGGCCACTGCAGCCTCAACCTGCTGGGCTCTGGTGATCCTTCCGCCTCAGCCTTCCAAGTAGCTGGAACTACAGGCGCGCGTTACCACGCCTGGCTAATTTTTTTGATTTATTGTAGAGATGAGGTCTCCCCAAGTTGCCCAGGTGGGTCTCAAACCCGCGGTGCTCAGGCAATTCACTCACTCCGGCCTCCCAAAGCACGGGATCTTTTTACTCTTTTTAAAGTAGCTACCAGAAAATTTTAAATTACATAAATGACTTGCATTTCTTTTGATTAGACAACACTGATCTGAGTACGGGTAGGTTCTTGGCATCAGAAGATCAAGGCTGGGCTCCTTTGTGGTTTCCTTGGCCCTTCTCTCTTTTGTGTGTGTGATGCTCAAGCTGTTTCACTCATTGTCACAAGTGACTGCAGGTAAAGTTGGGGTGACATGCTTTTTTTGTGCATGTTTAGCAGGAAAGAGGAAGAAGGAGGTACGAGAGAAAGAGAAACTTCGTATCAAGGCTCCGTCAACTATGGGATTTAAGTTCTTCCTTTCACTTGAATTGTTTCCATAAACTATCACATGCCTAATCCTAGCCGAGTAACAGTTTTCAGGAGAATAGATCACATGGATTGGTTTAATTCTGCTTTTCCCACGAATCATAGAAGAAAGAACAAGACTTTCATGATTGGATTAGACTAATTCAGCGCCACCTTCAGGACTGGAGGTCCTCCTGGGGAGACCAAAATAGGGCTTCTTGTTAGGTGAACAAAAAAAAGGGAACAGATTCTGGAGGGGCAGACAACAGAGTCTGCTCCATCAAACTCCAAGCTTCCTTATGTTGGTCTTGCTCTACTTGAAGGAGGCATGGTTATTCATGCCTCCTTCAAGTCATCTTCATATCCCTGGTAACTAACACAGACCTGCTTTTGGTGGTGGAGTTCCTCTGATTCTGGTGGTGAGAAAACCTCAGTGATGCGTTCTTGGGTTCCCAAAGACAACAGGCAGATCTTGAATAACTGAAGATCTTAACATCCTCCTAAGGTTTCCTGCAGCATTTCTGTTGGAATTTAATCCCTAATGCAGGCAAAAAAGTCGAATTAAGAGGCTAGGGCTAAAGTATCTTCACTCTGTATCTTTTTTGGTGTTTCTATCTGGATCTATAATTTTTTTTTTTTTGAGTCGAAGTCTTACTCTGTCGCCCAGGCTAGAGTGCAGTAGCATGCTCATGGCCACCACAGCCTTGACCCGCAGGGCTCAGACGATCCTTCTGCTTTAGTCTTCCAAGTAGTTGGAACTACAGGTGTGTGCCACCACGCCCCGCCAATTTCTTGATTTATTGTAGACATGAGGTTTCATCATGTTGCCCAGGCTGGTTTCAAACCTGTGGGTTCAGGCAATTCTCTCACCTCCGCCTCCCAAAGTGCTGGGATTATAGGCATAAGCCACCAAATCCAGCTTGTATCTATAATTTAAAGTTAAATCATTAATCTGTGTGTTCATACAAACCCTGTTTCCATAGGGAAAGACTGATGGCAGGTACAACTTGCTTTTTAAATCTTACTAGGATTAGGCTGGGCGTGGTGGCTCAAGCCTATAATCCCAGCACTTTGGGAGGCCAAGGGGAGAAGATTGCCTGAGTTCAGGGGTTCGAGACCAGCCTGGGCAACTAGACAAGACCTCATCTCTACAATACATTTTTTTTTTAAAAAAGCAGACATGTTGGCATGCACCTGTAGTTCCAGCTACTTGGAAGGCTGAGGCAGAAGAATAGCCTGGGCTCAGCAGATCGAGGCCGCAGTGATTGTGAGCGTGCCACTACACTCTAACTTGGGCAACAGAGTGAGACTCTGACTAAAAAAAAAAAAAAAAAAAAAAAAAATCTTACTAGGGTTTAGGTACAGAGTTTGGCTTCTATAACCAATTTTTCCATTTCTAGTTCATTCTGCTGCCACATGACACCATATCTTCCTTCAGCCTGACTCCCTCTCTTCCCCAGAGTTGTGTTATTGTGACTGCTTTCTTCTGAAAATTTTTTTTTTTAGTCAGGTCTCTCACTCTGTTGCCTGAGCTGGAGTGAAGTGGTGTGATCATGGTTCATTGGAGCCTTTACCTCCTGGGCTCAAGTGATCCTTCCACCTCAGCCTCCCAAGTATCTGCTACTACAGGCACATGCCATCATGCCAGCCTAATTTTTCTGACCTTTTTTTGTAGAGAGGTGGCTTCACTATGTTGCTCAGGCTGGTCTTGAACTCCTAACTCAAGCAATCCTCCCGCCTCAGCCTCCCAAAGTGTTGGAATTACAGGTGTGAGCCATTGCACCCAGGCTGGTTTCTTCCCAACTTCATTGCTACTGTCAACTAAAGAATAAAGAGGTTCATTAAATTTGGAAAGAAGAACTTTGCTTCTAATAAAGGGTTGTAGCCTGCAGGGTGGCCATTCTGACAGGCTGGGAAGCACAACCTTCAATCAGAAGCCAGAAACAGACATTTTGAGGTTCAGCAGAATAAGACAGGGATTCACGCTCTATGGGGTGGCCAAATAAACATAGGAAGAGTCATGAATATCTATGAAAGGATACAAGTGTGGAGTTTTCAGCCCTCCAAAGGGGAAACAGAGGACATGAAAGCTCTCACTGTGCGTCCTCTGTAGATTGGCCAGAACCACTCTGTGGTCGGTGGTCTCTTTTGAGGAAGAAATGCTGGTCAAAACCACAAAAGGGTGGAGCAGCCTCAGGTGGCTGGTGAAATCAGCAGTGCAACAAATTTTTGAAAGGACTGACTTCTGTTGCGCCTGTAGGGTAGAAAGCCTAATGGCAGCTAGTGAGGGAAGGAGGGGGTATAACAAATAGTATCCAACCTCCTACCCTATCATGTCCGGGAACACAGTGTTCAAGGTTTCCCTGAGATTCCCTTGGCCAGGAAGGGTCTGTTCAGTTGGTGGGAAGGCTTAGGATTTCATTTTTATTTCTCACCACCATCCTCAGTTCCTTCTAATTAGAAAAACCGTTTCTGCAGAACTCATTTTTTTTTTTTTTCTGTCAATGATGGTATCAGTTTCATTTTTCTTCATCCCTTTCCAGGGCTTTGTTTGAATTATAGATGACTTAGACCTCTCATTTCCGTCTCTTCCAGGATCAGTACCTGAGAGTTCTTGGATAGATCCTAATCCTTGGAAAAACAAAACCTCACTCTCCATGCTGTTTGAATTACAGTATTAGTTATAAATTGCCAGTGTTGTGTGGAATTACCCTGCCTGATTTTTAAATGGAAAAGAAAGTCATGGTATTAAGGACAATACATTGGCAATTTGATTCTGATTTTTAATAATTTTTTATTTTTAAAAGAATTTTGCTTTTAAAAATAGTTTTCTCTCTGAAATACTGAGAGAAGTAATAAT
Organism: Tarsius wallacei; assembly: GCA_963574415.1. NCBI lineage: Eukaryota > Metazoa > Chordata > Mammalia > Primates > Tarsiidae > Tarsius > Tarsius wallacei. Next base: position 6,830 of record CAUYQG010034094.1, on the reverse strand, counting down.
AGTGAAATACTTTCATCTATTTTTATTACCTTGGCAAGATCCAGCTCAGCTTCAGCCTTGCCCTGGCGTCTGGCTCTCTGCCAAAGTCAGGAATGTTCTTCAGTTTCATATTTGAGGAGATGCAATTTTTACAATACACTGAACTCATAATCCCAGCTCTCATTTATTCAATCCACAAACATGTTTGAGCACCTGTTCTGGGTAAGGCACTGTGATGGATAGAGAGGAGATGCCCTCTTTAATGAGAACCATGCTACTATGTGCCACTTACTGTGTGACAGAGACACCTTGATAAGTGGTTTATACAGCTTATACACCTTTATAAGTGGTTTATAATGGTGCATTTATTCTAACGTCATAACTTCCCCCGAGGCAATTATTATTATCATTATTATACCTTTGGCATTATCATTCTTTTTTTTTTTTTTTTTGAGTTGGAGTCTCACTCTGTGGCCCAGACTGGAGTACAGTGTCACGCTCCCGGCCACTGCAGCCTCAACCTGCTGGGCTCCGGCAATCATCCCGTCTCAGCCTTCCAAGTAGCTGGAACTACAGGCACGCGCTACCATACCCGGCTAATTTTTTTTATTTATTGTAGAGATGAGGTCTCGCCAAGTTGCCCAGGCGGGTCTTGAACCCGCAGGCTCAGGCAGTCCACTCACCTCAGCCTCCCAAAGTGCGATTACAGGCTGAACTACCAAGCCGGCTGGCATTATCATTCTTATTCACTGAGAGCTAAGAAGGTTTAGTGACTTGTCCAAGGTCACACAGGATTCAAATCCAAGACTCAGAGAAGAAAGCTGACCCACGATGCTGAACTGCCTCTCAATATTACAGCAGTGAGCAAGACATGATTCCTACCCAGAGCAATGATATAATGAGCAAAGTTAAGTAAGTCCATGATGGGTATAAGGAAAAGTGTGAACTGTAACTCAACATGTCTGGAAGTGTAAGGGGCTAAATCTGGACAGAGAGATGGACCAGAGCTGTGGAGAAATCACAGAGCCATCAAGAGCATCAGAGAAGAGGATGTTTTGAGATGTGAGGGAAGGAGAGGAAGAAATGTCTGCACAGGAGGAGGATAACTGTCAGGGCCGACAGCCACTGCGTTATTGTCTGGCTGAAGGTGGTTGAGTCTGGAGAAAGGTTACTCAACATTCTTTAAGTTCAAGGATATGGATCCAGACTTCTTTGTAAGATTAAGATATAGGTCATCAGACCCTTAAATATTTAAGGAGAAACGGGACAAAAATTTGTCATTGCAGACATTTATAGAACTGGAATATTGGTGTTTGCACCCCAACTCACTTTTAAAATCAGACTAAATGAGGTTAAAGAATTTGCCCAAACCCATTCATTAATTTATTTGTCCCCTAAGCAGCATCTATCATATGCAGGGTGCTGTGACAGGTACAGTAACAGGAATAAATAGCCTTGGACTCTGTCCTGAGGTCATTAACAGTCTAGTGGAGGAGATAAGTCGTGTTTGCAAATATAGCCAGTCCTTGATTTATGATGGTTTGATTTACAGTTTTTCCACTTTAAGACAGTACAAAAGCAATAAGCATTCAGTAGAAACATACTTCAAATTTTGAATTTTGATCTTTTCCCAGGCTAGCAATATGTTTCACTTTATTCACATTATTATAAAATAGGTTTTGTGTTAGATGATTTTTGCCCTATGGCAGACTAATGAAAGTGTTCCAAGCATGTTTGTTTGTTTGTTTCTGTTTTGAGTTGCAGTCCCATTCTGTGGCCCCGGTTGATCTTGAATTCCTGGGTCAAGCGATCCTCCTGCTTTGACCTCCTGAAGTGCTGGGATTACAGGTATGAGCCACCACACCCAGCCACAAATGCGTTTAACATGTGTTAAATGCATTTTCTATTTATGATATTTTCAACTTACAATGGGTTTATCAGGACATAACCCCATTATATATTAAGGATCATTTGTGATGAAAGTATAAGGTAGAAAGTTCTACATGTGACCAAAGCTGTAAGAAGAATAGGGAATTTAGAGGTGGAGGAATTTCTCCACACTGTGGGGTGGGGAAGGATCAGGAATGACTCATACAGGGGCAGGCGAGCAGGTCTTGGAGAGTGAAGAGATACGAACACGTGGGTATGTGGAAAAAGGTTTCCCTGGAAAATGGAAGCTAGGAAGAGAAGCCGTATGACAGGGGCAGGGGTGAGTGAAAGGACATGAAGGCAGATGAAGTTGAAAGGTAAGTTAGTGTGATGACATGCAAGGCCTTGACTTTCAGGAGCCACAGACTGCCCCTTAATCAGCAGACTATAAATCCCCATCTCGTGACGGCAGGGCCATGGTCTGTCTTGCTCACACTAAATCTCCTGAACCTTGCACAGTGCTCAATAAATCTCTACTGAATGAATGAACGAATGTGGAATAATTGAACCTCACTTTGACACCTAGTTCATTTAGGAATACCCATAACAATTTTTTCCCCCACGACTCTGGCTTACGGTGGGGTAAAAACAGATAAAGGTGAAAAGAAAACAAACGATTCTGTTCCTATTGAAGTCTCCAGAGAAAAAGGTTATTTAAGAGAAAAATAAGTTGTGCACTTGATGATGTTATATCTGTATTCTTATTTTTGTTTTTATATGTAATGTCATGATACATTTTTCCCCAATACATGCCATGTGTGTGTGTATGTGTGTGTGTGTGTGCACGAGCACTATAAACATATTTCCTTTGAGTGACTTTGAAGTGATTTAGTGGAAATACATTCATGTCTGTTGGTTGATAATACTTTTTTAAAAAACATGCTTATATTAAAAATACATACTTCATGCTATAAAATAGTACTGAAGCAGTAACAAAAATTCTTCCAGGTCTCATGTCAAGACTTGTCTGAATGCCATATGCTAATCTGCAACTAAAGACATGAAAATACTAAAAGATCTGTAAGCACGATCGTGCTTGTCTTTGCTTTAATGTATTTTTTTCTTTTCATAGGAATAATCGTTACTCAAGTTTTCACATGCACAGGAAAAGACAAAGTGCAGCCAAATGCTGATCCAACAACAAGTGTTTAGTGCTACTCTTACAGGAGAAATATTGTAGATCTATCTGCAAGCATGGACTCTCATACAGAAATCATTGATATTACGTATATATTGGATGCCATTTAGTAGTATTACTATATCTTTGTGTTGGTTAATTTTATGTATCAACTGGAGGGTATTTTGGAGAGATTAACATTTAAATTGGTAAGTTTTGGGGAAAGCAGATTGCCTTCCATAATGTGTATGGGTTTCATCCAATCAAGTGAAGACCTGAAGAGAACAAGAATGGCCTCTACAAACAAGAGAGAATTCCAGCACATTGCCTTCAGACTCCATCGGCACCATTGTCTCTCCTGGGTCCTGAGCCTGCCAGCCTTTTTGACTGCAACTGGAATATTGACTTTCCTGGATTTATTTATTTATTTTGAGTTGAGGTCTCACTCTGCTGCCCAGGTTGAGAGCAATGGCACACCCATGGCTCACTGCAGTCTCAAATTCCTCACTTGATACTCCTGCCTCAGTCTCCTGAATAGCTGGGACTATAGTTGCATGCCACCATGCCTGGCAAATTTTTGTTGGTTTTTTTGTAGAGACGATATCTGGCTATATTGCGTAGGCTGGTCTTGAACTCCTGGGCTCAAGCAATCCTCCAGTCTCGACCTCCCAAAGTGCTGGGATTAACAGCATGAGCCACCAAGACTGGCCCTTCCTAGATTTCAAGCCTGCCAACCCACATGCAGATTTTGGACTTGCCAGCCTCCATGATCACATGAACATACATAAATATGACTAGTATATATGCCTAATACAATCTTGATAGGATTCTAATGTCAGTCCCTTGCAGCATTGCTTTCTCTGATCTACTCTCTGTTGTTATGCCCCTGCTTGGGGACATTATAAAAATCAGGCATAGGACATTGAGTAAACTTGGACATAGGATGTTTGTCTAGGTAGTTATGTAGGAACTCCTGTTGTACTTATCTCTTATTTTTTTCTTTCATTTTGCTTTCTTTACTTATTTTTACCCTGCTGTATTGTGGTTATGTGTGATGACCAGCTATATTATTTTAGGAATGAGGTGGAATAGGAAAAAAACCAAATGAATACATTAATAACTTTTCCTTTATACATTAAACTCAGAAATCTTAGCAGAAAAGATTCAGTTAAACTAGAAAGGATTAAACCACCATTATAATATTGATTAGTCTCATACATACCATTCTTATAATTATACTTATGCTTTTAGAATTGTACCTGCTTGTTAAAATATACATTATAGACCCAGAGAAGATTTTTTTTCTGTTTTCAAGTCAACTTTTGTTCTATTATTTAGTAATATTCCTACTCAGAGAGAGAATATGTAATACTTTTTAAATTAAAAAGATGTTATAAGTGAGAGTTCTTTTGCTCTCTAATTCAAAATAGTGATTTTACATATACATAACATATACATTTTATACTATATGAATACATTTTTTCTGTGTTATATTAGGCTTTACATTATATTGATATGCTTTTATTATGAATTTTATACGGTTATATGTATATTTTATATATTCCCATACATATATTATAAAGTAATGATTTTTTTGGTCATTGAAAGAACATTCTTATTTAACAGCAAATGTCCAAGTTTCATAGAAACATTTCTTTTTTAAAGCCTTTTTTTATATTTTATTTTAAAGACGTGGGTTACAATTCAGGATTAGGTATACAAGTGAACCTCATACAGTGAAGTTTGGGCCTCCCTTTGGTCCCTACTTTGCCTGGTTTGAGATCAGGTACCATTACTGATGTTCTACCCCCCCCTGCCCCGCCATAGAAAAATTTCAAGAGGATGCAACGTGGAGTCTTAAGTCATATAATATTGTGGTTCTCCTTGTTTTGCATTTTCCCCCATGTCACCTGTGATAAAAGATGAATTGCATATGATTTTTAATAGTTGTTATTGTTGAAAAATGCCAGAGTGTCTTTAAATGTTTATAAAATGTAATTTTTAACGCATTTCTCACAATGTACGAGATATCCTATTTCTAATGCAAAATGCCTCATTGTTAAATATTGCTGGTTTCGTTTTCAATTATGATATTGTCCTGGAGTAATTTATATAAAGTGATTATATGAAGAATAGATTTCAGAACTAGAAGTGATTTTAGGGGTTGAACCTAGTTTCTTAATTTTACAAGTAGGAAAATTAGACTCAGAGATGGTAAGCATCATAATTACATACAAATTCTTAAACCACACATTTTTAAAGGCAAAAACACCACAAAATGTTTCCAAAGACTGAAACAAATATTTAAAAAAGAATCACAAATGCCGATTTTACATTGAAGAGCAAATTTACGTTACATAAAAGATTCGTTTATTCTCTGCTAAAATATTTGTTTGCTCTCTTATAACTATAGTCATAATATTTCATCACCGTCAACTATGAAAAGTGGTTGAGGTATTGTGATTTGTGAAGCCATGTGGGAAATAAGAAACAATTCATAAGACTGCCTATTGCTAATTTTAATCATGTCAGAAGAAGGAAAGTTTTGAAAACATCGCCTAGGGAGTGCTGCTTCCTCTTGCTTTGGTTTCTCTCACTGAAAGTAGACATAATCCTGACTGGCATAAGAGAATGTTAATGAGGCTTCAGTCTTGCTAGTAAATTTTTTTGACATTTGCTCACAGAGTAGAATACATAAAATGAGTATTATTAATATTTAGCTTTCCATAGTGCCATCATTATGCATTGCACCATGGAATACATCTAGAAAGAGGCAAGGTCCCCTTCCAGTCTAAATGGAGCTTGAGCTTGTTGATATTTTTAGACCAGGTAACCACAGTATGTGAAAGTGAAGCTTCAATTTTCTCATTGTTAGGGGTTTTTAGTTGGTTGCCGGGCATGCTGCCTCTTTGGCTCTGCTAAGAACCGTCCTTACAGAACTTATAATGAAGAGCCAGTTGGCATGAACAATGTTCATTATTAAGAATAACGGGGAAATGATGTGGACAGACAAATAAAATTACAACATCGCCATTTTGACCAGTGTATTCAACCTTTGCACTAAACAACTTTCCCCCCTGCATCAGAGTGTTATTTATTAGAGTTCATGCCCTCACAACAGGGGCAAAAATTAGTTATTAGGGTACACAATTTTAGCTATAAAACATTTAAAAAACTCTTGGCCATAAATTCTCATGACAAAAACCAAAACACCAAAATGTTTTCAAAGGATGAAGCAGATATTTTAACCAGAAGCATAGAGGCTAAATTTATATTTAACACCTGTTTATAAACCCAGAAATAAACCTTCTCATATATGGTCAAATGGTTTTCAGCAAGAGTATTAATATCATTCAATAGAGAAAACAATGTCCTTTCAACAAATGGTGTGGGGAAACTGGACATCCACATAAAGAAGAATGAAGTTGGATTCTTCCTTTATACCACAAATAAAAATTAACTCAAAATAAATCAAATATCTAAATTAAAGGAGCTAAGGATACAAAACCCTTAAAAACTTCAGAGCAGCCGGACTTGGTGGCTCAGCCTGTAAACCCGTGCCTTGGGAGGCTGAGGCGAGTGGATTGCCTGAGCCTGTGGGTTCGAGACCCGCTTGGGCAACTTGGCGAGACCTCATCTCTACAATAAATCAAAAAATTAGCCGGGCGTGGTAGTGCACGCCTGTAGTTCCAGCTACTTGGAAGGATGAGGTGGAAGGATCGCCAGAGCCCAGCAGGTCGAGGCTGCGGTGGCCAGGAGTGGCCACTGCACTCCAGTCTGGGCGATGGAGTGAGACTACAACTCA
>CAUYQG010034089.1:0-45716 GCA_963574415.1 Tarsius wallacei | reverse complement strand
GAACTACAGATGCACACCACCATGTCTGGCTAGTTTTTGTGATTTACTGTAGAGACGAGGTCTCACCAAGTTGCCCAGGCTGGTCTGAGCCCTCGGGGTCAGGCAATCCTCTCACCTCAGCCTCCCAAAGTGCTGGGATTATAGGCTGAGCCACCGCACCCGGCCAGTTCTATTTTATTTCTAAGGAAACTTTGTTGTTGCATATATTACAATTTGCTTATCCACTCACCTGTTGATGGCCATTTGAGTGGTTTTCAAGTTTTAGCTTTTGTAAGCATTTGTGTAAAAGTCTGTGTGGACATGTATTTTCTCTTGGGTAAGGACCTAGGAGTGGAATTGTCTGGGTCAATGACATGGTTATGTTACCTTTATGGAAGTTTGTCAAACTGTTTTCCAAAATGGTTGTAACATTTTATATTCCCATCAGCAATGTATGAGAGTTTCCAATGCTCTTTCTCGCTCTAATACTTCATTATTTTCAATCCTTTGCATCTCCATATTATAAATAAAGTTGACCTTTTATTTTACTTTCCATTGTTCATTGCTAGCATATAAGAATAAATAAAACTGAAATAAAAATAAAGTTGATTTTTGTACACTGACTTTGCTAAACTCTCTTATTGGGTCCAGCAGTTTTCCGCAGATTTCTTAGCAGTTTTCTGCAGATTTCAATGATCATCTGTAAACAGAAGAGAACTTTATTTCTTCTTTTTAAACATCTAGGCATTTTATTTTTCCTTCTTTTTTTTAAAATTTATTGATGTTTCTTCTTTTATTCCTGATTAGGATCTTCAGTGTGATGTTGAAGTATTGAAGAGTGGACATCCTTGTCTTGTTCCTGATCTTGGGGCTAAAGCTTTCAAAGGAACCTTCACTGTGATATTATCGGTGCTTATTCATGGCTGTTATTTATTAAGTGAGAAATAAATTCCTTTCTAGTCTTTTTTTTTTTCTTTTTGGAGTTGGAGTCTCACTCTGTCACCCAGACTGGAGTGCTGTGGCACACTCACGACCACTCCAGCATCAACCCGCTGGGCTCCGGTGATCCCTCCGCCTCAGGCCTCCAAGTGGATGGAACCACTGGCGTGCACTCCCATACCTGGCTAATCTTTGATTTATTGTAGAGATGAGGTCTTGCCAAGTTCCCTGGGCTGGTCTCAAATCCGCAGGCTCAGGCAATCCACTTGCCTTGGTCTCCCAAAGTGCTAGGATTACAGGCTGAGCCACCAAGTCCAGCCTCCTTTCTATTCTTAGTTCGCTGGTTGGTTTTATTATGAATGGTAGGTTTTCTCATGGATGGATTTTTGTCAAAAGTTCTTTTAAAATGAAATGCCACAAAGATGACACGATTTTTTCTCCTTTATTCTCCTAATGTGGTGAATTACATTGACTGGTTTTCTAATTTGAAACCAACCCTGTAGGGCTGAGCTAAACTATACTTGGATATGATGTATTATTTCTAAAATATATTGCAGGATATGCTTGTTAATTGTTAAGGATACACATCTATGTTCAAAAGGAATATTAGCTCTTTGCACTCAGAGACATTTCGCAGGTCACCTACCAGCAACTTGACTGCACTTTTTTTACGAAAACAAACTGCTTCATATTAAACACCAGGGGTGCCAAAAATATATATAATCACATTTTAAGAGATATTGTCTATGTACTTTTAGTTTTCCATCATCAGAAGTGTCTGGATGCTGATAGTAATCACTTTGAGTACCTCTTGTAATTGCAGAAGTCAAACGTGACTTGTATTCATCTTTTGCTACGGGTATATGTCAAGTATTACAATTTTAATAGTTTTTTCCTTTCTTAAAACATGTATACATTTTTTGGCACCCTCCGTAGTATAGCATTGGAACTAATTATTTTATGGTAATGATATTTGGCTTATAATGGAATTTAAGACATTGAGGAACTTATTTATGACAAAAAAATCAAAATGTTATATATCACATTTTTCTAATGTGTGGTAACGTGTGAAAGAGTCACCAACATGCATTGCAGGTTCATTGATACATGTTGTGTGACAGTAATTTGCTGGATGTCTTCCACCTGGTGTTTTCCTATTTGAGCAGATGATGCAGTCTCATTTTCTTCCTGCCACACTAATAATATATAATTTATTGTCCAGTCAGTTGTTCAAAGACTTGTGTGGAAGGACGTGCTTGTGATTCCTGAAAACCACGTCTCAACTGACCGATCAGAAGCTTGATAAATTTCAAATGGGACATAGGTTTTTCATTGTTTTTGAATGGAAAACTTCAAGGAAACATGCATTTTTGAAAAATTTGTGCTTGCATAAGTTTGTCCTGTATAATCACCAGCAATTCCTTTATGTTCCTTGAGAGGGGACATTTGAGTGGTTTGATAGATTTACCATGTCCCTTCAGAGGGGACATCCGAGTGCAAAGGGTTAGATTGTCATTTCTTTTCTTGCAATGTTTTTGCCTAGTTTTGGCAATAGGGTAATGCCAAACTCTCGTGAGATGGGAAGTGTTTCCTAGTCCCCTTCTCTTAAAGAGCTGGTGTAAGGTTGGTATTCTTTCTTAAGTGTATGACAGAATTTGTAAGTGAAGTCATCTGGACCTAGAGTTTTCTTTGTGGAAAGGATTATAATTAGAAGTTCAAGTTCTTTAATAATTATAGAGCTATTCAGACTGTTTCTCCTTGAGCCGGTTTTGATAGCTTGTCTGTTTCCAGTTCCAGAACTTCCATTTGATTTTTTTTTTTTTTTTTTTAGTTTCCATTTCTCTGCTATCTCTTCATTTGTTATACTGCATTTTCCTTGTGGAACATATTATAATAGCTGCTTTAAAATTTTTGTCTACTAAGTCCAGCTTCTGGTCACCTTGGAGTTGGTTTCTACTGATTCCTTTTTGTCTTCACTATGGGTCACACTTTCCAGTTTCTTCACATGACTAGTCACTTTTAATTTTACACCGGACATTTTGGATGATACATTGTTATCTTCTTCCAAAGCAGTTGAATTGTGTTCTAATAGCTTGTTAACTTGGCTGGACTCAGACTCCAAACTCCATTTCCACAGTGATGGGTGGCACTAAGCCAAGGCTTCCAACTTGCTTTATGCTGGGTGTAACAGGACACTCAGAGCTCAGTGATTAGTATGAGATTCGGGCCCTTCCCCTCTGGCTTCCTCTTCTCCATTGCTGCATCCCTTTCCACTGTGGCAGCCCTGAATGCTCAGCCCTGATTCCTCAGGTCAGTTAGATGGCAGCTTTCCAGAATTCCCAGAGGAATGCTTTTGACTGAATAAACTTTCAATTTTACTCTTGACCTGTCTCTTCTCTGGTGGGAAGTCCAATTATTTTTCATGTGTATCCAATTAAGTTTAGGAAATAAATACTGGCAGATAATTAAACCAGTCATAAGAACACATTTAAAATAGAATTAGAGCCTGGAAGAAGATAAAAACTCCTGACTGCAGCCTCTGACGCCTCCACATGGCCTGGTCCTGCATGACACTCTACCTCAGCTCTGACCATTTCCGGCCTAGTTCACTCTCTCCAGCCACCCTCGCCTTCCTGCTCTTCCTCAACACACCCAGAGCACCTGCTGTCCCTGTCATCTGCAATACTCTTCCCTCAGTTCCTGCACGGTTGCGCCTTCTGTTCATCCGGGTCTCTGATCACATAGACTCTCCTCAGAGAGGCCTTTTCTCACTACTCTACCTGAAAGAGCTCCTTGCCACACCTCTCTCTCCACCCCAAATAACATCTTATCTTTCAGTTTCTTCAAAGCACTGATACCTATCTGAAATTACTCATTCATTTCCTTGTTTATTGCCTGGGTCCCCACTATCATGTAAGCACCAAGAGGGTAGAATCTTTGTTTTGTTCACCAAGAGTCTAGAACAAGTGTCTGACAGAGTATATGCTTAATACATACTCACTGGATAAATAATTGAAGGGTGGTGGAGGAGGTGCTGGAGGCCAAGCGGTCGCTTCCTGCCCCCCCAGCCGGAGCTTGGTGCCGAGCGGAGTGGAGCCGAGATCGGTGGGGAGCGGAGCCGGCAGAGCGGGCGTCGAGCTCCCGCCTTGGCCCGGAATACACTGTTCTTGCGCTTTCGCCGGGTGGACATGGACGAGTTTGACGAGAACAAATTTGTGGACAAGCGCGCGGGGGGAGAGGGGGGGCGGGGCGGCGGCGGAGGCTGCAGCAGCAGCAGCAGCAGCAGCAGCAGAGCCAGGCCCGGACCCTAGCGAAGTGGGCGGGCTCCTGCGGCAAGGGGACGAGCTTCGGGAGTTCCATGGAGCCTTGCGGAACTCTCTTGTCAACACCAAGAATCACACCCTGAAGGGACGAGCTCAGGGCGGAGTGCTGAAAGTGCCCACAAATCTCAAGAGCGGTGAAATTGAGCAGACTGTGCAGTCACTGGACAGAAATGGCGTTGACTTGTTAATGAAGTACATTTATAAACGGTTTGAGAAGCCCACAGAAATTAGCAGTGCAGTGTTACTCCAATGGCATGGAAAGGCCTTAGCAGTAGGAGGACTAGGCTCCATTATAAGAGTTCTTACGGCAAGAAAGACTGTTTAAAAAAAAAAAAAGACTCATGCTATCTTGAGAAGAATTGTGGATGCCTAGGCTGGTGAAGAAGGGATCGACAACGGACCATCTTTCTAGGAACTCCCAACTAAATTATTTCGGGACATGTATCTGCTGAAATGTTTTTTATTTTCAAGGTGGAGGGAGAAATTGTCTTACTGTTTCCCAAATCCTTTGCAGTATCTGATAGTCTATGCCCTTGTCTACAAGTAATACAGGACTGACATTCTGTCTACTAGAGTGGCTGGCGAGCGTTGGTCAGGTGTACCTATTTGCACTGGGGGAGGGATGATTTGGGCAGGTGCAGATCCAATGGCTATGGTTAAAGGGAGAGTTTGTTTTTTGAAGTGGAAAAGACCCGAGAGTTTGTAAAGACATCCTGTCTTCCCAGAGAAGGTGGATATGCTTAGGTTCCTTGTAAAGCACGGCAGGATACTCTTGGCTTATTAGTAAAAAAACATAAAAATAAAAAATAAATAAATAATTGAAGAATGATATGGGAGGAACTGAGGAGAATCTAACTTTTTCCTGCATTAAACTCATCTGGCAACAAAACAAAGATAATTAAAAATATTTTCAAAATTAAACAGTATTATATAAATCATAAGCTTCTAATACATAATTTAAAATAAAGTTAGTATTTCATTTTACTGTGTAGGGCAGTGAAACATTACACAATAAATTATGAAATCATGTGAATCAACAAACCAGGCATAAATTCTTAACTGGTACTTAGTAGACATGTACTTAGTAGACATGTAGACATGGTAAAAACTAAGTAAATAGTAAAAAAAAAAGTACTGATGTGGCTGTCAAAGTAGTTTAACATGTGGAAATAGAGTAGGATCATGGCAGTGAAATTTGGAGACTAATGGGCATGTAACGGTCTCTGGTCTAAATTAAGGAGACTGGCTATTTCAAAGCTCAGGGGACAATAGGTACTTACTGAGTATTTAGCTTCAGAAGATTTGTATTCTTAATTTTAAAACATAAAGCTGTCTTAAATCTTAAAACAGTCATCTCAAATTCAAGCCAAAGCAGTAGCAACAACAAAAATAATGCTACATGTTTACACAATCATTGTTCAGGCTCACAAATCCTATTGATACTTAATTTTATTATTATTTTCCTTAAAATTACACTACTCAAAGTAACTCAGACATAAAATTAGCATTGGAAGAAAATCACTTTGGTATATTATTTAAACCTCAAGGATAAAACGCATGCAAGTACTAATCATTTCAGAACGAATATGGCATATAAGGTGTAAAATGGATATTTATTTTTATTATTATCAATAGAAGATCAGAGTTATAGTAAGTTTCTCAGAAACTATTGTAACAATTTACTTCATGGTACAAAATTACCATATAAATTTTCCTGATGAAAGGCAGATGGGGTGGCTGATATTTGTATGCTTATTTTCCAAATGCAGAATTCAATAAAGGGGTGTTGACAGAAGAAAAACTAACACATGCAATGGGAATATATGAGAAATGTAATACTTTTTGTGATGTTAATAATTCCAATCTAAATTAATCAAGTCAATTAATATGTTGCAATAAGAAGAAACAGACTTCATTAACAAGGTAATCTAAGTATTTGAAACTCCGTCTCTGGATTGATTCCCTTTGAAAATTTTCCCCAAGAGCCACAGCTTCACCAGAAATGCTCACAGGACTGATCTGTGAATCTCATAGTATTCCAATGGACAAACTAGCAAATAACATAAGAAATAAATGGCCTAGCTGGGTACAGTACGTAATCTTTTGAGATTGGCCTTTTATACTAAGCAATCCTTAAGATCTAATTTATCAGGCATTGATAGCTCATTCCTTTTTATTGGCTGAGTAGTATTTCTTGGTCTATATGTTCCAGAGTGTGTTGAACAATGGAAAACATCTGAATTGTTTCCAGTTTTTGGCTATTACAAGAAAAGCTAATAAAAATATCTATAAGTTAAAAAATAAATAAATAAAAATAAACGGCAAGGGTGAATATCCTGGCTGCACTCACAAGTCACTTGCCATGCCAGGCTTGGCTGTGTGCACTGCTACTGCTCTACTTTCAAATTATTCCAAAGCACAGGGACATTCTAACTAACAAATGTCAAATGGGTCTTGTAGGAGCACGGCTTCTGAAATGAGCTTAAGGATTATTCAATATTTAATTTTGACTAGGAAATATTGTAGTTATAGTGGTTTTGTTTTATAACCTGGTTTCTACCAAAAGGATGAAAGAGAAAACACAAAGGTGAAAGTGGGGGCAGGAAGGCTTGGGGCAGGGGTTATCTTCATTTTCTTGGTTAAGTGGGCACATTTTTTCCTTAGAGCTAAACAAATTTTGCTGATACTCAGCTGTCAAATCATCTGGAAGTGAAAGATTTATAACAGCCAAGATATAATTATGTGAATAAAGATTTGAAAAGCATTTGATAGTGTGCTTCTAACATGTCTCTTCTTTCACATGTATAGCTACATAAGACAGATCACTCTGTTCACGCTTGATCTCCCAGTCTGTATCTGCTTCTGAATCACTGGAGTAAATGTCAGAGAGAGAGGAAGTTCTGGTCCACAACTCATCCATCTGAATAGCTGCATTACACTGTCGTTTTCCCAATACTTTCACTTTGGCCTGAATACCTGAAAGAGAATAAGCACAATTACCTAGGAGTTAGACTTTGCTTCTCCTGTATCTTTAATATACAAAAGAGCAATTCATTGCTCAATCAATGGAAAACTCAAAACACACCCACACTACAGTGAGGGGGCCTTTTCAGAGAAATCTGTGTCCTTCTGGGCACCGGGCCTTCACAGTGAGCAAGTTCTGAAGAGACATTGCTGCACAGATGCTCAGCGTGGACTTCTGTTTGCATGACTTCATTTTCATGTGTAATCTAAAAATATAAACCAGAGGATGATATCAAAGGCAAGTCTACTTTATAGAGCTTTGTCTTTCAAAAGTTGTAAGTAATAAAAGAGTATAGCTAATACTTTTCTTTTTTTTGAGTTGGAGTCTAACACTGTCACCCAGGCTGGAGCACAGGAGCATGCTCATAGCCATTGCAGCCTCAACCTGCTGGGCTCAGGAAATCCCGCCTCAGCCTTCCAAGTAGCTGGAACTACAGGCATGCGCCATCATGCCTGGCTAATTTTTCTTGATTTATTGTAGAGATGAGATCTCGCCAAGTTGCCCAGGCTGGTTTCGAACATATGGGCTCAGGCAATCCTCTCACCTCAGCCTCCCAAAGTGCTGGGATTATAGGTGTGAGCCACCGTACCCAGCCAGCTAATACTTTCCAAGGTCACATATCAGCAAGCTTGAACCCAGGCAAGCTGGATACAGGCAAGCTGGAACTCTTTCATACTGTTTTTTACTACTTATACATCATAAGTTCTGGTCAAGCAGCATCTATAAGCTATTTGCTTACAACTCATTATTTTTTTCCTTATAACAACAGTTGAAAGAGGTAATAATACTAGCATTAAATTACTGGATATCTTAGTGGTAACAATATTCTAGAACACTTAATCATCAGTCCTTTATACCTTATGGGCAACTATTTTAATGAGTAGCCTTAATACTTTCCCGAGAAAAAATTATACTGTGAAATGGAAATTTTGATTTGTGGGGGCAGGAATAGGGGTAAGAGGTAAAAAGGAAGAGAATCCGAATGCACAGAAGATCACATAAGACAGGGTACCTAGAAATTATGTGGGGAGGTTATGAAAAGATACCTGGAAAAGGCAAGAGGTTCTGGAAGAAGAGAAGATAAGAAGTGACAGAGAAGTGAGAACAACATTGCCACGCTCAGCAGCTGGACCCACAGCCCTGGTGGCAGGAATGACCTTCAGGCTGTCTACTGAGAAAATACTTCAGTAGACATCTTTGGTTGCTATACTGTAGGCTATTAATACTCAAATTACAGAAATGTTGTGAAGAAATTCTTGTGAAGTTTCCCTTTGCAACATGAAGAATTGTACCTAATGTTATGAGGCTTTAGGCAAAAACGTTAAAAGGCTTATTTTTGTGTTTATAAAATCTGACCAATTTCCACTAGCTACATCTACTTCTAAGCCAAGCATTGTAAAAGTCCAGAGTAGATATATTTTTCTTTACCAAAAAAGATGTACCCTGATAAAATGGAGTTTTATGAATTTAGGGTTTTTATGAATTCAGGGTTAAAAAAAACCTTTTGTTCCCTTTAAAACAATACATTTTTTTACTGAAAAAAATTTGTACCATGTAGAAAAACAAACATTAGTCATAATCTTACAACTCATAGCTAAAACTTTACGTTCTGATGTATTTTTGTCTTTTTCTATGTATTTTTTAAAACTAGGATCACAAAATGTTTTATAACCTTGTTTCCTGCTTGTTATATATCATGTTTCCATGTTCCATAAACATTCTGTATCATCATTTTTTATGGCTGCATAGGAATCTATTGTATAGATATACTACAATTTATTAAAACAATCCATATTACTAGAAATACTTGAACATAAATCTTCTATGTACATATCTGATTGCTTCTTCAGATTAAAAGCTTAGAAGCAGTCTTTCCAGGTAAATATTAATCTACAGGAACATGAGTCAAAAGAAAATGTCAAGAGTGAGGCAGAAAGAGACAAAAGGAAAATGGAAAATATAGAAAGGATCATAAGAGACACAGGGGATGAGATGAAAAAGTAAAACATAAAAAGGATAGAAGAATATTTGAATAAATAACAGCTGAGAATATATCAAAATGGATAACAGGCAGTAAGTTACAATTTTACAAAAGCACTAAAAACTCTTTATTTATCAAAGTAAAAACAAAGAAAACCAAATCTATGACCATTTGTGTACCTAACCCTGAACTCTGAAAATAAAAAGTGAACAGCAGCCTGAGGAAGAAAGACGCATTTTCTTGAAAGGGGCAACCTTAAGACAGAGCAAGGCCTAGACTCTTAATGACACAGAAAGACTGAAAGTAGAGGATGGAGAAGTGAACTGTGCAAATACCAACCTGAAGAAAGCAGCTGATGCTATATTAACAGTGCATATCTAATAACATTGCTTCAAAATGTATATCACAAACATGGTAAGAATTATAAGACTAAACATGTAATTTCAAAATTGCAGTAGAAAATTGGAACCTCCATTTCTCAGTAACTAATCAAACAAATAGACAAAAATCCCCTAAGGATATAGGAAATTTAAACACGATTAACAGACATATATGGAACACTATACCCAACTGCAGAAAACACACTAATCTCAAGCACAAGGGACATTTAAAAAACTGACTATGTTGGACCTAATACAGGTTTCAACACATTTCTTTTAAATATATAATAAATATATATATTTTAAATTTTTTATTTTAAATATGTGGGGTACAATTCAGGGTTAGGTACACAAATGGTCATTATGCAGGTACCCTTGTTGATGAGGTGTGCCCCTCTCTTCTCTGGCAGTTTCCTACTACTGCCAATCCCATCCCCACCCTCCCCTGGCAGTTTCCCACTACTACCAATCCCTTTCTAAGTTTCAACACATTTCAAAAGACTAAGTCCATATATTGTAATTTCTCTGGCAACAATGTAATCAACCAAGAAATCTATTATAAAAATATAACTACAAGATGCCCAGATGTCTGAAAATTTAAATATACTTCTAAATAACCCACGAATAAAAGATAAAATCACAATGGAAATTAGAAGATATTTTGTGCTAAATAATTCAGTAAAGCCATGCTTATGAGAATTCATAGTCTTTAATGCATACATCAGTGTATAACAATTAGACTTTATTATTAATTTAGACTGAAATTATTAACATCATGCAAAAAATATTCCACAAAATATCTCTAATATATCCTTCTTTTAGGAGCCAGATGTCCTCTGTCAGTACTACTCTACTGACGACATTTGGGAAATAAGTTTGTTAAACTTAGCTGTCCCATCTATCAGTCACCATAAACAGTCTGAAAAGAAAAATATGGAACCAACTCACATGCCCATCAAAAGTGGACTTGATAAAGAAAATGTGGTACATAAACAAGATATAATATGACAGTCATAAAGAGGAACAAAATCAATATCCTTTGCAGCAACATGGATGCAGTGGAGAACATCAGACTAAGTGAACTATCACAGAAACAATAAAATGAATACTGCATGTTCTCACTGTGATCACAGGTTACATAAACACAAAGGAGGGAACAACAGACGTTGGACACTGCTACAAGAGGGAGGGAGGGAGCAGGAATAAGGGGCACACAACCACACACTAGGTACCAGGTCCACTCTCGGGGGAGAAATAGCCGGCTGGAAGCCCAAACCTCACCTGCATGCAATTTACTTCTGTAGTAAATCTTCACATGTACCTCACAATCCTAAAATTAAAAAAAATTTTTTTTAACTATAGTAAAAACCATACCTTATGGGGAAATATTAAAGGATTTCTCCATGAAATTAGGAACGAGAAAAGAATTCCCCATAACCTTTTCTGCTTCCCACTCTGTACTGGAGGTTCTAGCCAGTGTAATAGGAAGAATGAGAAATAAAAGCATGAACATCAAGAACTCTTTTCAGATGATATCTTTGTACACATAGAAAACTCAAAAGAATTGATGAACTATTGGAATTAATAACTGAGTTTAACAAAATGGATACAAGTTCAACAAAAATCAATTTATCAACATATGTAGATGACAAAATTAAAAATACCATTTATAGTAGCAAAATAAAATAGGTAGGAATAAATCCAGTGAAAGATATACAAGGTCTCTACATAGACTGCCACAAAACATTTTAAAGAGAAATTTAAAAACCTAATAATGAAGGTATGTGTTCATAGATTTAAAAAACCAATATTATCAATATATCATATCATATTCATTTACAAATTCAATGCAGTCCCAATCAAAATCCCTCTAGATATTTTTGTGGAAACTGATTGATCAATTCTAAAATGTACATGGAAATTTAGAGAGCCCAAGACATCCAAGATATCCATGAACATGAACAAGGTAGGAGTAATTAATCAACTGAATATTAATTCTTAGTAGAGCTACAGTAATTAAGACAGTGATAATTTTGCAAGGATAGGCAAACAGATAAATGGAACAGAATAAAATACATGGAATGAGATCCATGTATATATGGATGAGTTATGACAAAGCTGATATTGCAGGTTAATGAGGAAATGTTAGTCTTGTCAATAAAAGATACTGAGTCATCTTGGTATCTATATGAGGAAAAAGGAAATCTAAATCCTACCTCACACCATACACAAAAATCAATTCTGAATGGACTGTAGATCTAAATGTAAAAAGTAAAAATATCAAAATGTACAGAAAACAACATAGTAGAATGTTTTACGCATTAAGCATACATCAGAATTAAGGACTTCAGTACATCAGCTGGGCTCAGTGGCTCAGCCTGTAATCCCGTGCCTTGGGAGGCTGAGGTGAGTGGATTGCCTGAGCCCGCGGGTTGTCACACCTGAGCAACTTGGTGAGACCTCATCTCCACAATAAATCAAAAAAATTAGCCAGATGTGGTAGCGCGCGCCTGTAGTTCCAGCTACTTGGAAGGCTGAGGCGGAAGGATCGCCGGAGCCCAGCAGGTCGAGGCTGCGGTGGGCCACTGCACTCCAGTCTGGGCGACGGAGACTCCAACTCAAAAAAAAAAAAAAAAAAAAGCCAAAAGCCATCTCACAGTGAGAGAAGACCAAAACATTAAACTAAAAAGGACTTCAAGGTGAAATCTATTAAGATTTCTAAATCAACAATTTTTCAGCAGAAAAATGGGCTAGATTTGAAAAGGCAAGTCACCAAGGAGGCTATGTAAATGTCCAATTAACATTTTGAAAGGTGTTTTCTTACTAATTTTATTTGTAATCAGGGAATGCAAAGTAAAAACACCACTACACACCTTGAGAATGAATTCAGATGTGAAAGACTAGCAAGCTCTCATATTGCTGGTAAAAGTGTAAACTGGTACAAGTATTTTAGAAAACTCTTTGGTACTATCTACTAAGGTTTAAATAATACTATGACTCAATAATTCTAGGTATACAGGGGGATTGCATACAACTCTGAATTACCTTTTGGAGGGCAGGCCCCTTATAGTCTAGGCTTCCCCTGCTAGGTGAGAGTTCTAGGAACCCATTGGCATCAGTGTCCCAGCTAGCATTGTGAGAGGCTATGTTCTGCTTCAGTGTATTTTTTTTTTTTTTTAGATTCTTTCAACACATTTGCTCATTTCAGGATGGGTGATTTACAAGCGCAACTGCCCACAACAAGATGAGTGTTCAACAGTTTTTGACATGATCCCCATGCCCCACCCTTCTTATTCACTGGATCTCTCCCCAAGCAACTTCTTTTTGTTTCCCTGGATGAAAAAAAAAAGTCGTTAAAGGAAAACGTTTAAAATGTGGAAGAGGTAAAACAAGAAACAGCAGAAGCATAAAAAGGCATCATAATGGACACGTTCAAAATGGTTTTGAGCAGTGGAAAAAGTGTCTTAATAGGTGTATCACATCAAATAGAGAGTACTTTGAAGGTGACTGAATTTTAAACATGTAAGAGTAACTACACAATTTTTTATAAATAAATTCCGGGTTTTCTTGGGTCCCCTGTATACTTTCAGAAATGTGTGCACATGAGAGCCCAAAGACACATACCAGAAAGTTAATAGCAGTATTACTTATGACAGCCTGAAACCAGTAACAACCCAAATGTCCAACATCAATAGATTTAAAAAATTTTGGTATATTCATATACAATGGAATACTATATGACAGTAAGAACAAACTCCTGTTATATGCAACAATATAGATGAATCTCAAAATATGTTGAACAAAAGAAGCCAGAAACAAAAAATGTCTACAGTGATTCAATATGTATGAAATTTAAAAAAGAAAAAAAAAAATCACACTTATTTACCTTTGAGAGGAGCGGTTGGGGAGGGGATGATCTGGGGACTCTTGGGTAGTAATATCTCCTGATAGTAAGGTTCAATTTCTTTAACCTGGGTCTGATGACACACGTTCAGTTTGTGATAACAAGATTTGTTCACTTTTTTGTACATTTGCTATACTTCAATTAAACAATTAAAAAAGTTTTTAAAGAGGATGCAAAATTAAGGAAAAACTATAATCATAGCTGTTTATGAGGCAAAATATCAGGCATTATATTGTGCTCCTCAGAGCCCCTTTCTTTCCCTGGAAGTAGGATCTCTTCTTGTTTCCTATAGACAGGGAACATTCATGTTTATAGACCAAACACCCAGAAGTGTCTGCAATAGCTCAATACATAGAATGATTAGAAATTTGGTTGTCAGTTGTCCTGGAATTGGGAAGAAAAACACTGAGTGGGGGATGGAGTGAAATGGGGCACAAGTAAACTTTCTTAGCGATGTTATAAGACCAGGCTAAACATTTATTGTTATCAAAATAAGCTTTTTTTTTTTTAACTTTATATACTCTTACTATTATTAGAATCCACACATTGTCTCCTACTAACTCAGCAAGTATATTAATGTAAAATGGATTGTTAGAAATGTTGGCTAGATACAATCACAAAACAGATTTGGTATCTATTCTGGGTCTTTCTCAACGGCTTGTCTGTGTTATAGAATCTTTGATTGCTTCACTAGCTTGGCTTTTCTTCTCCCAGTTTTTGATTAAGTGGTGTAATTAAGAAGAATCATGGTATGGGGGCAGCAAGCACATTTATGATTTATCCCTCTGACTACATACTTATAGTTACATATATGGATGTACATACATATGTTTGGCAGTGTGCACAGGTAGTCATGGTGGATCGATGGTTCAGGGAAAGAGCAGATGTCTTGACACGTATACAGTTTGGTGAGAAGGGAAACTGGCAGAGAATTGAAATTTCTATTATAATGCAAAAACCTGTTTTTATAGTCATATAACCCTTCCAAAAGTATTTACTGAATTTGTTGTTTGCAAAGTATTGTTCTAGGCACTGGCCATACAATGGTGAAGAAATCTGACAGTTTCTGCTCTCATAGAGCTTACATTCTAATATGAGAGACAAACATTAAGTAGACAATTATTTGATGACAATTGTGATGTGTGCTATTGGATAATACAGAGTACATTAAGAATGAGAGTATATATCTAGGAGACCAAGGGGAAAGATGTTTGAGCTGATTTTTAAAGGAAAAATACTTAGATGATGGGGAATGGGAAGGTCATTAATTCTGGGGTTTTACATGGAACAATTGAGCAAAGTCTTGTTGATGGGAAGGAATAAAGTATATCCACAAACTGAAAAGGTCATCATGACTGGGGCACAGTGAGCAATAGGGATAGTGGCCTTGGATAGGGCTGGTGTGGTTTGCAGGGGCAAAAATCATGCAGGAACATGTAAACTATATTAATAATTTTGTTCTTTATCTTAATAATAATTGTTGAAGGCCACTAAAATGTCTTACGCACTCACCCTAATGTAGCAAACAGGTTGGTATGTCAGATAGAGTATTGGTTTGGCAATTGGACCTAGAGTGAAGGATTACAGACCCTTGAGAAAATCATTAACCTCCTGAATGGGCTTCATTGTGCATACATTGTGGATCCGGATGAAATGAGTGCTAAGGTTTCCTTCAGCTCTAACACTTTATGGATAACTCTGTATATTCAAAGCCAAAATGTCAGTAACAGGTCACTTGATTTGCTGGTGAACTGCTCCTGTCTCTAGACATAAACACCTTTCAGATCCAATTATGAGCCATACTTTAATCTGAGTGTAACAGTCATAGGATTGATGTTTGATTACCTCAAAGAAGGCTCAGAAGTCTTCTTGAAAATGGGAAATGAGAAAGAAGGTAGCAGTAACCAGATGCAAAACACGTGTAAAGAATGTTTAATATTGCCTGAGCCCAGGGGTTTGAGATCTGCCTGGGCAATTTGGCGAGACCTCGTCTATACAACAAATGATAAAATTAGCTGGGCAGGGTGGCCTGCGCCTGTAGTTCCAGCTACTTGGAAAGCTGAGGAGGAAGGATAGCTTGAGACCAGCAGGTCGAGGCTGCGGTGGCCATGAGCATGCTGCCACACTCCAGCCTGGGTGACAGAGTGAGACTCCTACCCTAAAAAAAAAAAAGACTGTTTAATAAGGGTTAGAAAAGCAGGCAGATGAGGGTGAGATGGGAAATTCAGCTCACCAGGAACACTTAACAAAATCAGCTAGTGTCAGTCAAAAGGAAGCTTAGTGGTGGGAAGGGACTGCTTATTAGCAAGCCCCATCTTCATCTGGCGCTTCGCATCTCCCTCCTCCCATCATTTTTGACATGTATGATTGACGTTCTACGAGCTTACGCAATATATTATGTAAACACAGTTTCAAGCACCTCAATCCTTGAGATTTGCTCAGATTCAACCTTTTCTACTTAAAAACTCTGGAGCAGGAGTGAAGGCAACTCAGTACTCTGAAGGTCAAGACTGTGGGTCTGTGTGAGTTCTGGGGCAGGAGCAGATTCACTGGGTCCCTTCATTCCAAAGTGTTAGTGCTAAGTGGGACCTTGGAGATCAATCACCACAAAAGCACATTCATCCTGCCGAGGTCAAAACAAGAACCTTCGAGATGAGGTGCCTTTGCTAAGGTGACACTAAATGGAGGAGCCTAGCCACAGTCCAGGGGTCCTTGCTCGACCCTCGGTGGTCTCCCTTTACCTGTGAAGTCGCAGCCCTCTTCCCGGCCCGGAGGCGCGTGCAGGAAGCTGGACCCGGGGCGGCCTCGGGATGCCCGGCTGCTTGGAGCTCGCCTCCCTGGTCCAGGCCACCCGCTCGCTCTCCCTCTTCCTCCCCCTTAGGCGTTGCGTCAGGCGCCCGGTGCAGGGTGGGCACGGCGCCCGCCACCAGCCTCAGGCGCTGCGAGAAGCGCAAGTTCTTCTGGATGACCGAAGAGACATCGAAACAGGCCGGGGCGAAGTGGTCAGAGCAAATGACGGAGCGGTCATTGCCCCCGTACCAGTCGGCGCGGCAGCCCCGCACGAAGCGGTCCCACAGCAGCCGCACCGCCCGGTCCTTGGGGAAGCGGAGGAGCGACTTCCCAGCCTTGGTGGTGTTCCCGCAGTGGGCGGCCACGCAGCGGGCCGGCATGGCAGCACCGTGGTCCCCGCGGCGGCCTCGGCGAGGCGCGGCCTCCCTTTACCTGTCGCCTCCGGGTCGGGCTTATTTCCTTCCCTACCTCTGGTCGCCGGAAGTGCCGGACGGGGACCCCAAACCGGAGGGCTCCATATCTCCATTCTCGGCCTCCTCCCTTGCACTGCTCTCCCAGAGCCGGTAGACGCCGGCAGAGGGATACAAATTTCGCGCGGGCAGCGCTGAGGCGGGCCGGAAAGAGGAACGGACCGGAAGTGGTGGTTGTCATAGCCACCGCTGTGGCCAGCCTCTTCCCCATCTTCTCCTCCTCTCGGTACTCCCGCTCTGTTTTTACGCGGCCAGGAAGATAGAACGAGGAAGTGCTGACGTGCCGGGCCCGGACAAATACAACTGGAGACTGGAACCACTGCGTCGCCAAGGCGGTTTGGGAGAGGACCAGACCGGAAACGGTCGTTTCCATGGTAACCCCTGAGCGGGTTGTCTGGGAGATGACCTCTTTCAGTCTCTTTGAATTTTGACTGTAGCGTCACCTCGAAGGCAGATCTAACAGATCCTGGACCGTCTCCTGCCATGATTCCCGGGAAGTACCGCTCTGTTTCTGGCCGAGCTGCGAACAACGTAGGTTGGGCCTCCTCTTTTCTCTTTCTTCGCATGGGTATACGCCTTTCTGACCGGCGTCTTTGTTCTAGGTGATGGGCTGTGTTCTGGTGACCCGGACGCTGAGCCTCCCTAGGCTATTGTCTGACTGGGGCTTGAGATTCGTGGCTGGACCCAGGCACAAATTTAATATTGTATGATGGATGTTCAAAATCTTGGCCAGGATCTGGGCTCCCAGAAGGTGGAGCTGGTCTGCTGTGAAAGTCTCGGGTTCATTTAAATTCCTTTGGCCAGTCACTTCCTTTTTTCTTTTTTTTAATTGAGAAAAGAATTTATCATTAGGCACTCCCACCTTCTTCACCTGCCCCATCGAGGTATTTATTTGGACCAGAAATGATCGAAAACCTCAGGTACTAATTTGAGGGTTAAATCGCTGCCGACATTTTGGAAAATAAATCAGTTAAACCTGTTATTTCTTAGATGTTATTTTATTGTTTTCAGCAAATCCTCAGGACATGATCATTTACCAGAAACAAACAAAAATATAGCGTTCTCTTCTATTCTGATTTCTTGTTAAATCTATCTGTACCATTTTGGGGGGAATATGTGTTTGTGTTTTTAAGTTAACAAATTTTATGGTTTAATTTTTACATTTCAGGTGAACTGTGGGCTTCATCTGGTTATTCAAACATCATCGCTTCCTGAAAAAGGCAAAGTAAGATTTAAACAGATTGGAATTTAAATTGAAGATAAATTGTTTTATATTATACACAAATAGCAGCATGATTTAAAGAATAGATTCTGCACTGGAAATATTAAGTATATTTACTTTGGTTTCCATCGTAAAGCTAATTCTTATTTTCTGCCATCATAAAGCCAAACATAACCCTCTTTGAGAAACTTAATGTTATTTCATCGATCACAAGGGTTATGTTTTTCAGCTTTTAAACACTTCTGAAATCAGGATTCTTCTTGGATATATTGTTTAATTGGGAAGATTTTTTTCTTTCCTAGTAGTGAGTAAAATAATGGTATGTCTTACTACTGATAACATCTTAGAACAGAAAAAATGTGGTAATTTGGGAGGGCATATCACACATCACATTTAAAATCAGGGAAGAAAAGATAGATTAGCAGCGGAAATATGTTAGGTTCAGTGTTATTTAGAAATTAAGATTAAAATGTGAGACTTTCCCCCTAAACTGTTTGCCCATAATATCTCTGGCATTTTCAGTATTTCTGACTTTGATTTAATTTTTCAGATTTTGAGATAAACATGTTTTTCCTTCCCTCCTGTCTCATATCAGCACTCAGATTTATCCACTTCCCACACAATTATGTTTCAAGATACAATATGATTTTTTCCTCCTTTGACCCAGTTGGATACCTCCAGCCATCACAATTCAGTTGTTTCCTAGACAATTGTTAAATAGAAGTCACTGAAAGAACTCTAAAGTGAAGGGCAGAGTTTACAGATAACAGCTTGAGGAAAGTAGATGGAAGGACACCATTAGTCAAGCAGGCACCAGTTGATTATGTCATATGTGAATATGAAAATGGAAAATAGAACATTCTGTCATCTTGAGTAAACAGCTGTTAGCTAGATTAATTGAAAATATTCTGTATTATAATTGGACATAATAGATTTCCTTTAAAGCTTCCCTAATTGATTTTACTGAACAAATCTTCTTCTAGCATTTTAATGTTTCTGGGAAGTGTGTGCCTCTTCCAGATTCCTTCCAAACCATTCACTTTCTCTTGTGTGGACATATATTCTGAGAAAATAACTTTAGGTCATACAGTTCCTAGGGATATAATGCAAATGTTAATATGTGTCTAGTATGGATAAATGAGAAGCATCAATTATTTTAAGATATTCATTTAGGGTTTTTTGTAACTAATCATAAGAAATTGTTTTTGTTTTGTTTTTCTCAGTCTTCCTATCAGATAATTATTTTAGATCAATTTAGTAAAGGCTCTTAGAAGGTTTACATTTAAAGGGATTCTAATGATCAAAACGGTGATTTTTTAACAGAATTTTATTTTATATTGTGTGTGTGTGTGTGTGTTTTTTTTAAGCAAATGATTTTTTAAATCATTGTGTGTATGGTGAGGGTGTGGAAGGATTAAGTACCTCAGATTAGAGTATGCTTTCACCTGACCTCATAAAATTGACTCTGAGTTTGTTTATGGTAAAATATACATAATGTAAAATTTGCCATGTAAGCCATTGTAAAGTGCACAATTCAGTGGCGTAAGTAAATTTACAGTGTTGTATAGCCATCACCTCTATGTAGTTCCAGAACTTTTTCATAACTCCAGATGGAATCCCTGTACCCATTATGCAGTTGCTTCCCATTCCCCCCTTTCCCTAAACCCCAGCGACCCACAAATGTGCCTTCTGTCTCTATGGATTCATTTAGGATGATATTTTCAAGGTTCATTCATGTTGTGGCATGTATCAGTTATTGTATATAATAATTATGTTCATGACTTGGCGTTACAATCTTCTCCAAATATTTTTCTTTTTAATGTTTTTCAGGTTGACTTCAAGCTAAATAAAGACACACCATCATTCCCCGGTAGACTCTTACAACATGATCTTGAAAGAAACTACTCAAGTAGGCAAGGTATTGTCAGTGAGTAGAGATCAGATATGGTTTGTCTTCTTTGAATAATATAATTGTTTAATAATGTTGAATTACTAGATCCAAATAAACTTGGATTAAAAATGAAATGGTGCATTGGTAACCAAATTGTTTTGGTATTTGTTTGAATCAGAATTGAATCTATATACATAGCATAGTAGATTATTTCCAGAATAATAACAACAGAAAAAGGTGTTGTTATTTTAGTTTGAGGGTGGGTTATGTATTAGAGAATGGGAAAAGAGTGTTCCAAATACTGTATTAGAACTAGGGAAATGACTGATGAGAGTAAGAGTATAGGAGCACAAATCTTTAGGAAATCAGGAAACAATGGAAAGTCAGGAATAGGGAAGAAACAATCTATTTACTACTGCATATGTATATAGGTATTTTATATTAAAGGCCTTAAGCTTTTGTGTGTATCCCTTGGAATCTTGTTGGAAATGCAGATTCCTAGTGCTCCCCCTCCATCTTTCTCATTCTGGTTTTGTAGGTCTTTGGTGAGCTTTGGAAATGTGGATTTTAATGACGCCATAAATGATTCTGATGAAGGCAGTTTGTGGATCGCCCTTTGACAAGTACTGCCTTATACAATCTGATTGTATTTCTAAAATATATTTTTCAAATCAAGGAAAACTTGCCTTCAGCACATTTGTGTCTTAGTTGGTTGCTAACGACTGCTGGCTATCTGTAATGTGCTAATGTTGGATACTTGAAAGCCCATGTGTACAGCACTGGCTCTGCCACCTAGGCCTTTCCAGATTGCTCATCTCGTTGCTGTAGGGACATATAGTGATTTTGAATATTGGATATGTTTCCCTTTTTGTTTTGTTAATTCTGGACTCTTCTCTTAGGCCTATTTGATCTGACATGTTTTTTCTCTTTCTACATTCTACACTATTGTCTTGGTAAATTGCTGGACATGACGTCAGCCTAACTACAGCTCCATAGTGCAGGAAGCATCTGTCTTGCCTTCTTTGGTTCAGTTCATTACATGTTTATAAAGTATGTGCTATGTGCCAGCCACTGTTTTAGGCACAGAGTTATAGGTGTGAACTTGGAAATTCTCAGCTAGGTTTTTTATGTTTGCATAAAAAACTTCCTTAACTTCCTTCACATTTTTGATAGTAATGTCCTAATATTTTTTCTAAATCATGAATCAAACTTAAAAACTTCCCCCAAGCTTTTCTTGAGTTGGAGTAGGGAGTTTGTATACAGATTTGTGGCTGACTGGCCACAATTTATTTAAATGTAAATTATTACTAGGTATTTGCTAATGAGGAAATAATATGGGTACACCGAATTTTGTGAACCTGAGAGATGGATAAAATATTGTACATAAGTAATAACTCACACAATACAGATAAACTCCTGGCAAAAAAATAAACCTAATTGATTTTTCATTAAAAAATTTTATTCAAAATCATTTCCTGTGACAGGATACTCATTTGATAGGTCTTAAATGTGTACCTGGTGTTTCCAATGTGCCTCCTCCATAGTTCCAGGCAGTTTTATGCAAAACAGTGCACACAACTTACAGCTATTTTTTTGGCTTGTGTGTTTAACTTTTACCTCCAGGGGCATAAGACTTTGGAAAAATGATAAGTAGTAATAATAAAAATTATAAAATTATTGGACCTCTAGTTCCCATTCATTTAGAGGATCTTGTTTATGGATTTTAAGAACTTTCTATCTAATGTTTCTTATCTTTTGCTATTTATTGGAAGATGTATATCACACTGATAGTAAGTTATTCATGCTGATAGTGGCTATGACTTCTGCATATAATAAGAGCTAAAAAGTGTGAGGATAAAATTCCTTTATTCACTGAGTACCCATGAAATTTACGGTTTGATTGTTGCCTCTATATCCCAAGTCTTCTAAAGTTTAAATCTGCCTCTTAAATTGAGGACTGGCTTGAAGCCTTATCACACTAATTCAAAAAACCTAACTCTGATACAAACAAGAGAAATCAAGGTTGTTTGTTGTTTTCATCTTTAGTTGACCAGTTAATTTTTAATCAGTTAATTCTTAGACTACAGTTAATCCTTAGACTGGTTTTTGTTTGTTTAGTTTTTGTTTTGTTAACCATCTTGACTTTTGATTTCCAAATCAATTTACTGAATCATAATTGCCTGTGTATCCTGCTAGCAGATGGTCATGTCCTAAAATCAGTTCTTGGTAAACATGATGTCAATTCTGAATGTTTATGCTCTATAACATCATTATTAGTCATCTTGATATTTTGTGATATTTGGAAAAGTGGGATGTGAGCACTGATTATTTTGTTCAAGAAGCTAAGTGTAAGATATGTTGGTTTATGACTTGCAGACCCAAAGAAGCTAGCAAATACCATTTCTAAATGTGTACCTGGTGTTTCCAATGTACCTTCTCCTTAGTTCCAGGCAGTTTAATTAAGAAGAAGCTAGAAAATACCATTTCTTCACAGCTCTTTAATAATGCTCTATATGGAACTTGATTTTAAGTTGTCATCATATCATCTGATAGCCTTCCAAAGAGTATACTAGCTTCCTAAATTTGGCTTTCATCTTTTTCACCTTATTGGTTAGTTTCAGCAGCAGAATTCTGTGGTAAGCTCAGGTTCTATTTTACTATTTATTGCTGCCTTCAAGCACTTCAACATCAATTGCTGCTTTCAGAAGATTTTCTTTTTATAGAGGAAAGTATGGTAGATTTCCACTGTGTTCAAACTGTCACCTTTAACCCATTGCTCACATCTTATCTAATTTATGGAACTTCCCATCATTTTTTTGGTCCATTTACATTCTTCTAGTTCTTTAGAATATATCTCAATATCTGCTTCCCCCAAACTCATCTGTAACCATTTCATTAAGCGATAAATAACCAGATACACTCATGTACAGATATATAAATAAGTAACCCTTTTTACTCCACATTTATGCATGTTGTTCTATATAGTTTATTAATTTCATATGTGTTTGCCTGTTAGATTGAAATCTACTTAATGACAGGGACACCATCTAGCCAACAGCCTGTAAACCTCTTAGCGGTGTCATATGTCCTGTGGACCCTAACAACAAGTGTACTAGGTTTACTGACTTCCACTTTGGTGTCTTGGCACTATTCTCTACTAATAGTAGCTGAACATAAAAAAAGAGATGATGTGAGGTTTACATCTTCAATCCCAAACTACTTTTTGTGTATTTCCTTTAGTAAAGTCATGTATTGTGTAGCTTTGTGATAAACTTTTTAATATTTTGAAGGAGATGGAAGAATAATAAGTCCTTCGCCTCGTAATAAATCATCATGCATCTCATCCACAACAAATGTGACAGAACTTTATGGGCTGGAAATGAAAACTGCCACGAGCTCCTTATCAGCATTTGGAGATTCTTCCATTCAGACACCTTCAAAGTCCAGAATCCGGCAGGGCTGTCATAGTGCTGGCCCAAATGTATCTGGTAATGAGGGACTATCATCTCAGTTATAAGAAGGTTAAAATTTAGTATCAGAGTCAGGATTACAAAGGGATGAAGATAACACTGGAGTAGTTCTGTTTTTTCTGCCAATCTGTTAAGGCCAGGGACAAGGTATTTGGCATACATGGAACACATAGTTTAGGCATAAGGAGGAAATTCAATTTACTAACACATTTCAAATATGGAGAGCTATGGAAACTATACTTTTTAGCTAAGAATTTAGAGGTGCCAAAGTTCCCCAAATATAAGGTGACTTTAGCCTAAAGATTTTAAAGGCTTTTCTTAACCAAATAATTTGTATATCATTTTTAATAGGTGACCATATTAATTTGGTGAGCTCATCAATGTCATCATTTCCTATTCTCCAACGTTCTTCTGAAGAGAAAATTCTTTACTCAGACAGGTTGACACTAGAAAGGTGAGGACAATTTCTTTTCTTTTCTTTTCTTGGCTAGGTAATACATAGGCATGTTACAAGATTTGAAAGATACAAAAGTCTCTCTCCTTCCTGTTCCCCAGCTATCCATTTTCCTACTTAGATACAAGTATAATCACTGTTTACTCGTTTTTTGTTTATCCTTCCAGAGGAATTTTATATCTGGTAATGTAAAAGAGCTTGACTATTTGCCAAAAGAGTACTCTAGCAGTTCTAAAATATGACATTAATGAAAGTGGATTTTAAGACAGAAAAACTACAACAATGTCCTCACATGGCTTACTGGGCCCCATCTGGTCCAGTTTCCCATCATCTCCTGGCCTCATCTCTTCCCATGCTCTCCTTCACGCACCTGCTCCAACCCTGCCTGCCTGCTTGCTATTTCTTGAATATGCCAAGCATGCTCATGCCTCAGGAATTTTGCAGTGCTGTTCCTTCTGCCTGGAGTGCTGTTCCTCCTCATGTCTGCAGGCTCATTCCCTTACCTTCTTCAGGTCTTTACGCAAATGTCATCACCTCAGAGGTGATTTTTTTCCAGCTACCCCCTCCAAAGCCCTCTCCTCTGCTTTCATTATTTTTCTCAGCGTTTGTCACCCTCTAACATATTAACTATGTACTTATCATGTCTATTGTCTGTCTCCTCCTACTGGAATATAAGTTCCACAAGTACAGGGATTTCCTTTTGGTTTTGTATTTTTGGTACCTGCACAGGCTCTTGATGCAAATTTTGTAGATGAATGAATATATTTGGGACTTGATTCCCATCTTTATATCTAGGAAAGTATCCACATCAGAGTACTAGATGAGGGATCCCAACCCCCACACCAGTGGTATAACATCCCTGCTATACACACCTTTAGCCTAGCAGCATACACCTGCCAACAAATTATAATGGCCCATCCGTGTTTGTAGTTTGGAAAAACCTCTCTGGAGAGTCTAACATGTTGCTTTACAGGAGGAGTAACATGTAAGGGCAGTATCTCACATGACATCTTTGCAGCATTATGGTTTTAATGAGATTGTAATGCTATGTAATATTTATAATTTTCATGATATCATTTTAATGTTTTGAGGGATTTTGTGGTGATTTTTCTCTTGGTCTCTAAAAGTCTGGCCAAGAATAGTACCTTGGCCCTTCAGTTTCTTGTTACTTGATATCTAGGAGTCAGTATGTGAAAGACTGTAACATAACCAGTTAGGCACTTCTAGCCTGAGGTGACTCCTGCAATTGTGAAGACGGGTTCTTGGCAGCACGAACCTCATGAGAAGCAAACTTTGATCAGGTGGCAACTGGCTTATCAGGAAAGTCAGGACCACAGGAGCTGATGTTGCTTTATAAGTTGGCTGTGAAATGGCAGAATCACAAAGAGAATCATGAGGTTAGGTATAGTTTGACCAGAATCGGGATATGCAGTCAAGAAAGTTGGGTTAGCAGCAAGAATTGACTCAGAGGTCATTATTTGAGAGCCAGTGGTAACAACAATGGTTTCCAAAGACAGACCTGCCATGCTGTGTAGCTTCTTAACCGGGGACTGAGGGGTCAAGAGCAGAATCCAGCCCTGAGAAGGATTACTTGGAAGAGCTGGACTCCAGCTGTTCTGGGAGTTAGGACAGGCCTGAATTACCAGAAAGGCAGCCTAGTGGCCCCAAGAAGGAAACACAGGAGCCAAAGCATAGTCCACTGGATGTGTCGGTACTGGCAGGAGCTATAGCAACTCACAGCAAGCTCCCCTTGAAGGCACCGGGTCACTGGTTATCATGTGGTTTTGGTGGAGTGACAAGGATTAGTGGGGCTGAGAGGTATACATGTAGCCTTGGAGTTGGGACTCAGCCACTGTGTTTGGAATCTGAGAATGTGGCTTTGTTTCAAGCTGTGTAGCTTATATAAGAGGGAGGATGGAGGTTCTTTGTTTACCTGTTTCAGTGATGAGTGACTCAAGAATTGAATGAACTAGACGTTGGGGGATATCAGTTTAATTATGAGAAATATAGAATGACTGAAGGAGAAAAAAATGAGGCAATTTAAGTATTTTGCTAAGCTGGTATACAAAGATATACATTTTAAACTAGAATAACTTATACTTTATTAATGTATAAACCAGAAGTACCTACTGTGGTAGAATAATTGAATGCATGAAATGAATTCTATATAGTAACCACACATTAAAAGAATTGAACTGTTACCTAGTATTTTTTACTTTTCCACTATTTCCAGTTTCTTCAGGTTCTTTTCTATATTTTTAAACATTATATCTTTGTCAGCCATTAGCATTCAGTTATTTTTTTCTGTTAATCATTCTTTTTTCTCTTTATAAGGAGGATTCTGATTACATTCATATTTTCACTTGTTTATAACACTGATTTATTTTCTTTAAAGCTTACATTAACTTGGTTTTTACTGAAAGAAAATATTTCTAATAGCCTCCCTATTAAAGTTGTTCACACTCAGATAAAGCTATATATATATATTATTATACTAGCAGAATTCTTAAAGGTCCCTGTTTTTATTTACTTCACACATAATGCATTATAACCTTTTGCATAATAGAGGCTTCTTTTTTATTTATTTTTAAAATTTTTTTCATTTTAAAGATGTGGGGTACAATTCAGGGTTAGGTATACAAATGTTCATTATTGCAGGTACCCTTGTTGATGAGGTGTGTCCCCCGCCTCCCCTGGCCATTTCCCACTACTGCCAATCCTACCTCCCCACACCTCCCTGCCAGCAGTTTTCCACTACTGCCAATCCCTTTCTTTTTTTTTGAGTCATAGTCTCACTCTGTCACCCAGGGTGGAGTGCAGTGGCACGCTCATGGCCACTGCAGCCTCGACCTGCTGGACTCAGGTGATCCTTCCACCTCAGCCTTCCAAGTAGCTGAAACTACAGGTGTGCTCTAATTTTTCTTGATTTATTGTAGGGGTGAGGTCTCACCGAGTTGCCTAGGCTTATTTTGAACTCCTGGGCTCAGGCAGTCCTCTCACCTTGGCCTCCCAAAGTGCTGGGATTATAGGTGTGAGCCATCACAGCCTGCCCAATCCCTTTCTTATAGTATTAGGATAATTGTTCAAGGTCTCCTTATGAGTGAGAACGTGTGGTACTCAGTTATTTGTTTCTGTGATAGATCACTCAGTATTATAGACTAAGTCCATCCAAGTTGCTGTGAAGTTCATAATTTTGTCCCTATTTATGACTGCATAATATTCCATGTGTATGTGTACCACATTTTAAAAATTCAGTTCTGTTTCAATGGGCAGCTTGGTTGGTTCCATATTTTTGCTATTGTAAATAATGCTGCAATAAACATGTGTGTGCTGGTATGGCTTTTGTTTTAAATACAGCCGATGACATATTTTTAAGGTTTCATCCTACCCTGTAGCTCTCTAAATGTTCTGCAAAGTTCAATGCTAGTGTTGAACATGTAAACATATACTTAAAATCTAAGTTTCTGAAGAAATGTACACCTTACCGTTTGTAGATTTCAGGATCAATTTGTTTTATCAAAGTCAACTGTAGATGGCTGAATTTCTTGCTCTTTAGAAGATATCAAAAGATATCTTTTGAAGATATCATAGATGACTCTATGATTATTCCAGAATCATAGAAGCTATGATTCAATAAAGGACCTTTTTATATGGTTTTTGCTCTGATGACTTTGTTGCCTGGGCAGTTTTTACATTGGCTTAATTCCAAGGGCAATTCTCTGTTTATGTGGCATGGTTCCTTCAGCCATCTAAACTGCTATCACAAAAGGCAATTACATTGAGTGTTTTCTGATGATAAATCAATTTTATGTAAAATAATTGAAATTTAATTTTTTTTAATACAGTGAGAGCTTAGACTTAATTTTAGTAATTAGTCTTTTAAAGCCTATTGACTTTTTTGTGAATGATTTACAATTAAACATAGGTTGCTTAGTTCATGGGGTTGGAAGGTCCACCATATCTTTTTCTCCTCACAGAATGGGAGCACAAAGATACTGGTAATACTATTTGTGAGATGAGATGAGCTGCTGAATCAGAACCTTATTAACTTTTACAATTTTTTTCTAGGCAAAAACTGACTGTATGTCCAATCATTGATGGGGAAGAACACCTGCGTTTGTTGAACTTTCAACACAATTTCATAACTCGGATCCAAAATATTTCTAATCTACAGAGGCTAATATTCTTGGATTTATATGATAACCAAATTGAAGAAATTAGTGGACTTTCTACTCTGAGGTCCCTTCGTGTTCTTCTGTTGGGGAAAAACAGGTATTCTGTGTAGAGCAGGGTTTTTTTTCTTTTTTATAGCCTAATGTTGTGTGTAGGATTAATGTGGAGTCTTATGGTGTCTACGTGGCCACTTAGAATCGAATAATGCTTAAGAAACTAAATGACTAACATTTTTGAAAGGTTGTTTGGATGGCTTAAGATTCAGTCATAATTTGTTTCATGAGACTCAGTGTGACAACTTGTCAAACCCAATAACAGTAAGTGTTTATTTTCCTTCCATTGCTCTCCCATGCCATTTCTAATATGAAAGTAAATAGCAGACTTGTCCTCAACTTTATTTTCTTAGGACAAATTTTAAGCATGCGTACATATTCTAGGTTTACGTTCTTCATTTGCAGATCTTCTCAAGTGTTTGGGTGAGGTAGGCACTCTATACTTCGTGATTGGCCAGTTGCTGACTGGCTCATTTTTAGGTGGTGTTTCCATATTTAATTAATAGTATGTTCTAGATGAGCTTCCCTAATTCTTTTTTTTTCCCCATTTCTTTTTATATGCAGTGCAGCTACACAGTTCCTGACCCGTTTCTCTGAGATTTGTTCACAATTTTTCATTCTGTCTTATTGGACAGTTTTTGCAGTACCTGCAAAAAAGTTCTGTTTAGCAAAATCCAAAAGTGATTTTCATCTTATCAGATGATGAAGTTTAGATATAGCAATATACCTGTGTAGGTTTCCCTTCCCCCTCTTTTCTTTCCTTTCTCTCCCCAGCATGGGTCTTAGATTGATTCTTTTTTTTTCTTTTTTTTTTTTTTTTTTGAGTTGGAGTCTCACTCTGTCGCCCAGACTGGAGTGCAGTGGCTGCTCCCGATCACTGCAGCCTCGACCTGCTGGGCTCCGGCTATCCTTCTGCCTCAGCCTTCCAAGTAGCTGGAACTACAGGCGTGCGCTACCACGCCTGGCTAATATTTTTAAATTTATTGTAGAGATGAGATCTCGCCAAGTTGCCAGGCGGGTCTCGAACCCACGGGTTCAGGCAATCCACTCACCTTAGCCTCCCAAAGCGCGGGATTACAGGCTGAGCCACCGAGCCCAGCTAGATTGCTTCTTGTAGGATAAAAAAAAAGTAATACCTTTTCCTCACCCAGCACAAGATGGATTAACAAGAGAAAACCATAACACATTTATTGAATATAAGTTTTACATGGCATGGGAGTTCTCAGAAGGGAAGAGCCAAAGAACTGGGGAGAACTGTTTTTATGTTTAGGTTTGATGACAAGTGGACAGCCTTATAGAAGTATGATTGGACAAAAGGGGGTATGTTCTCATGGGAATAGACTGGAGGAACTTAGCAAGGCCTGTTTGTTAGAGTCTTCTTGGCGTCTGTGTCTTCATTCCTTTTGGGGGTACAGGGTAGGAGTCCTCTGGAATGAGAGTCTTATGATCTATTTTCAAGGGAGATACGTCAGAGAATTCTTTTTATGACCACAGGGAAAGAAGGTGGGAGAAGATCAGAGAGTGACCTTGTTTTTGTGTTTTGCAGTTTTCTACAGCTTCATTTACTCAGTATGTCAAGGTGCCATATTTTGAGTTATTATGTTCCAAGTCTCAACAATCTTTATTCCCACTACCCAATCATAATATACTCTTTCCAAGATCATGACCCAGACTCCTAGACTCTTGCCTGTCTTCCGTGGCTTCTCTGAAAGTTCTCATCAGTGGAGTTTATTACCCACAATTAGTTCAAGTGTTAAACTAGGCATTATGTAGTATGAGGAAATTTGAGGGTGTCTTATTCTGTTTGTGTTGTAATAAAGGACTATCTGAGGCTGATTGATTTATAGAAA
Source organism: Tarsius wallacei (assembly GCA_963574415.1). Classification (NCBI taxonomy): domain Eukaryota; kingdom Metazoa; phylum Chordata; class Mammalia; order Primates; family Tarsiidae; genus Tarsius; species Tarsius wallacei. The sequence continues at coordinate 15,812 of CAUYQG010034089.1, read as the reverse complement.
AAATAGGTGTACTCTAGTGAGGGCTTCAGGCTGCTTCCACTCATGGCAGAGTGTGAACAGGAGCAGGTGTATGCAGAGATCACATGGTGAGAGAGGAAGGCAGAGAGAGAGACAGAGAGAGATACCAACTAGTATCTTTGAACAGCCAGCTCTGGTGGGAACTAGAGAATTCATTCACTGCCCACCCCTTCCTGCCCTTAACCCCAAAAGAAAGGGCATTAATCTATCTATGAGGGATCTGCCCTCATGACCAAAAAAAACTCCCATTAGGCCTCACTGCCATTGTGGATCAAAGGAGGGGTCAAATATTCAATCCATAACAAAGGGATTATAGAATCATAGAGTATTAGTAAGTGACCTCAGAGATCAGCGTTCTCATTTGACAGATGAGGAAATTGAAAGGTAAAGTGGTTTTTGCAAAGTCAGCTGTATACACACTCTTCGCGGTAGGAACATACCACCTGTGCAGCTCACCGAGGGAGATGGAGAGGGAGGATCACTTTCCATGTTAATAAGGCCATTCCCTTTCGGTGCTCCCTGTTAGCTCTCTCAGAGATCTCTTTCCTAGTTTCTTATCCTGAGTTACTGAGTTCTTTGTCTAGGTTACATTTCTTTCTTAATACTGTTGCCTTTATATGCTCCTTTTAGTGCTTGAGTTAAGATGTTTTCTAGTAATATTTTTATTATTATTTAGTTTTAGAGACAGGCTCTCTGTCATCCAGGCTGGAGTGCAGTGGCCTGATTATTGCTTACTGCAGCCTCAAACTATTGGCTTTAAGCAGTTCTCCTGCCTCAGCCTCCCGAGTACTTAAAACTGATATTGGCGGGTTAGGGAGGGTCTCCTGAGGCAGGTGAGACCCTCAGCCTCAGCCCAGTATTCAGTTTCTTGACAAGATTCTGGAGCCTCTGATGAGCAGGTCCTTTTCTTGTGAGTTATGTGCTTTCTTAATGGCTGCCTGGTGTTTTTCCATTCTCCTTCTACCACCAGCACTATTCCTATCTCAGAACTACAGAAGCCACCACATCCGGCTAATTTTTTTTATTTAAAGCATTTTTTTAAGAGACTGAGTCTCGCTGTGTTGCTCAGGCTTGTAGTGGTAATTTAAATCTCTGGTCTGATTTTGAACATAGTATTTAATTCCTCTTTCTGGGTCCTACCTTTTAAAATCATCTCTCCATCTTTCTCTTCCTACTTCCACTTTTTAGCTTCTCTGGCTTCTCAGAGATAATCGTTTAAAGTTTTTTGTTTTGTTTTTTGAAAACTTGTGCCTTAAAGGCACCTGTCTATCTGACCTTATTTAAAGTCTCTTTGTAATCCCACGCTTTGGGAGGCTGAGATGAGTGGATTGCCTGAGCCCGCGGGTTGGAGACCCGCCTGGGCAACTTGGCAAGACTTCAATCTCTACAATAAATCAAAAAATTAGCCAGGCATGGTAGCATGTGCCTGTAGTTCCAGCTACTTGGAAGGCTGAGGCGGAAGGATCGCCGGAGCCCAGCAGGTTAAGGCTGCGGTGGCCGGGAGCGTGCCACTACACTCTAGTCTGGGTGATGGAGTGAGACTCCAATTCAAAAAAAAAAAAGTCTCTTTGCTTTTTTACTATATTCTAACCTTGGTGAATTAAAGACCTTCCTCTTCCTCTACCTTTTTGTTTATTTGTTTATTTTTGGTCACATTTTATATTATTTTTCATATAAAGAAAATAGCTGTTGAACAGTTCTAGAACTATTTGTGTTTTGAATTTTAAAAAGGGGAGGCTCAGAAGATAACTTTCCACATTCTTCTAGTTGCATTTCTGAAGTATCAGTAAAATGCAAATCTGATTCGTAAAACAAATGCTAAGAACTTTCCAGCAGGAGCATGTGAGCTTTGAAGATGCAAGTCTATCCTGAGGCAGGGCTTTTGTTAACATCAGGCTAACCCAGAGGAGAGGCTGTTGTGGCAGGAGGCACATCCACTGCCTGGTCTCCTCTTGTGTTTGTCTTGGATGACTGCTTGCCCCCTGCTGGTAAAGTTCAGAAATGTTGCTCTCTCCTAAATGTCTGTCTTTTAGCACAAAGCATTGGAGCCGGGCTTGGAAATCCAGAGCAGCCACAGGCCTCTGGGTGAAGGCAGTGGAACAGTCCTACTCTAAAGCTAGAAAGACCCCATTCAGATTCCATATGTGAAGCTGACACTGACACCAAAGAACTCCTAGCCCCATTTTGCTGTTGAAGTTCCTGCCCTCTAATTTTTCTGCCTTCTGTATCCCTGCTTATTCAGTCTTCTGGTGTCCTCATTATTACAGGCTAACGAACAGAACTTCTCTGCATTTTCTTCTGATCACCTGGGATTCTAGAGTCAAAACTCTCCACCAGACTCTAGATGCTCTGTTCCTTTCCTTTTGACTCCCTGAGGTTTAAGGATTTGTCGATTTGTCTCTGAAACCTGAAAAGTTGAGCCTTCCTATAGGTGCTGTAGTGAGGCATCAGTACCATAATATGGCCTGCAGAGAAGGCTGTGATATATCCCCAGAGGTCTGTAGCTTCTGAAGTGATGGGAGAGCCTAGTCTTTTTCTAGTTTTAGTTTCTATTCAATGGAAGAACTTCTTTTTTAAAAAGTCTTTCAGGTTACATTGGTGTTTATATAAAAATCATCAACTATTTGGGTACTAACTAGGATTCTGCGAATTCCTCACTCAGTACCTAATCTGACCAGTGGCCTCCTAGGCCAACTGATGCCTTCATCTACCTTTGAATTATTTATAATTGGATGGATTTTTAGGTCATTTTAGGTGTTGGAGATGGACAGAAAATTTATGGTGAAGACAACTCCTGAGAACAAGACAATAAGATATTTGGCTGGTCTCGGGTTTGTCTATTTTTCTTCCTGTTCACCTGAGCCATCAGAACCTGAAGTGAGACTCATAAAGCCACTCTGTGTCAAATATAAAAGAATGCTTGAAGTCACAACATATAGGAAACCAGTATGTGAGGCCCTGGTGGAACTCTCTGGAAGACATGTACATGACAGTTTCTGTGATTGAAGTACCTTAAAGGTGCTCAGGGTTTCTGATAAACACAGAAACAGACTACATTGATTCTCTAAATCAGAGGTCTTTGGGCTGAGACAGTCTTCATTATACCTGGTGTGTAATTTGCAAAATATTAAAAATATAATTCTCAGACAAATAGATAGTAATCACAAGCCAATGCTGTAATTAACTTGATAATGTAGGAGCCAGCGCAGGATGACAAAGCTGGTTCCAAACAGGATAAGAGAAATGGATAGCAAGTCAGTGTTTTAGCAAGCCCTCCTGATGGATCTGATACACATAGCCATTTGCGAACCACTGTTTTAGGGAACATGAGCTTGGGAGTATAAAGGAATTGAATAAAAGGCTTCTCTAATAAACCTGAGGTCAGGTTGCTATTAGGAAGCAGGACTCTGTCCTAAGCCACACTATTAGGATACTCGTTTTCTCCAGCTGGATTTAGTACCTTGAATCTAGGCATTTCAAGAGCAAAGCAGGCTGAGGAATAATTTTATTGAAAGTTTTCTGTTTTTCCATCTGGTTGTGGTATTAGTTTGGCTATTTGAGAGATTTAGATAGTAGATAGGATAGGATTAAATGCTTGGCTCAGATGGAGGCTAATGCAGGATTCCCATGGTCTAGAGAATGCTAATGGTTTAGGTGGAGTGAGATAGAGGCCCTCAGGGGTAGGATACATTCTAGAAAGAGAGGAGATTCTGTCAGTGTGATGATGAGAGAGAGGAGACTGACAAGGAGGTTGTGGTCATAAGGAAGTGTAGTATGTATGTGATAAGGTAGTGAGGAAGAACTCCAACCACACAGGGGTGATACGTGGTGGGGATATGATATGTGTTTTTATCAATTAAATTGTTTTGAGTTGGTTTGTGGTAATATAATTCTTGCTTTGGCAATGATGGAAGATGACCGAGGTCAAGTGAAGGTAGAAATTCATGAAGTTTAAGTTTATATTATGCTTACATGGTGATAAGCATGTGTGTGTGTGTGTGTGTGTGTGTGTGTGTGTGTGTGTTAGTCAATGGATAATCCAGGTTCTGGAAACATTTAGAAATGGTCTTTGAGGTAGTAAACAATGACAGCAGAAATCAATAGCAATAACTATATGATGATAAAGATGGGTTGCATGAACTTTCTTTTTTGTCCTTTTTCTTTGTTGTTCCCATCTGACAAGTCAAAAATTTCAAATACATGTAAGTGTTTTACAAACTGAGCAAGTCCAGTAGAAAGCATTTAGATGGTATGCAATTTGTCTCTGTGGTAAATAATCCTATTATACATACCTCTAAGCTTAAAATGTGTCTATTTAGTATGTTCATTCATTCATTAACAAATGTCCATTGGGTGCCTACTTGGTACTAGATACTGCTGTGAGTGCTGGGAATAGAGAACATGTCAAAGTCACTGCCCTCTTGAAGCTCACATTTTGGTTTGGCAAGACAGATCATAAAAAAAGTATTCAATTTGAGGCAATGCTAGATGCTGTGAAGTCGATTAAAGCAGAGAAAGGAGAGAGTAGTGAAGATAGGGAGGAGAAGCTCTTGTACATAGGGTGACCTGGAGACAGCTCTCAGATGGTGTTTGAGCTGAGACTTGAATAATGTGAAGAGGGGAATCATGAACTTTTGAGGAAGACTGTTAAAGCACAAGGAACAGCAAGGGTAAGTGCCCTAAGGTGAAAATGAACTTGTCAGGTTAGGGCGACAGCAATATTCCCCTATGACTGGCGCACAGCGAGTGAGCCTGCCTGGTGAGGCTGGTGGAAATGTCAGCACCCAGGTGGTCTAGTGCCTGGTAGGCAGAAGTAGGGCGTACAGGCTATATTCCAGGGTGAAGGAAACTGCCTTGAAGTGCCTCGACCTATGGTTCTCAGAAGCAGAATTGCTCTTTTTCAAAGATATGACATTAAGCTATCTTCCTCCAATGGTGTTATATTTTTAAATTATAATAAATCAGAGAGGAATATACTATTGTTTAATATATATGCCATATTTGAGAGAGAGAGAGAGAGAAAGAGAAAGAGAGAGAGAGATTGTAAATTAAAATGTTACACCTTTACACCTTTGCATGCAGCATGCAGTGGTTAAAGGAAAACTGTTTATTTTTATTTTTATTCCTATTTCTATTCTGCTCTTCTGATCTTCAGAATCAAGAAAATCTCAAATCTGGAGAATCTAAAAAGCTTAGATGTCTTGGACCTTCATGGAAATCAGGTATTGTAAAGCCCTTTCATTTCTTTACATTTTGAAAAAAATATATAGGGAATTGGTATATAAAAGTTCTAAGAATTGAACTTGCACTGAATTTTTTAATAGTTACTTTATTGATTCACTGAAATTTGTAAGGCATTAAGCCTATTTACATATGATTTGGTACCTCTTTACAATACATGATAGATAAAACTTATAAAACATTTGAAATTCTTAGTTATGACAATTTTGTTTTTTATTTAGTTTTTATTAACTTATTTTAAAAATGCAATTATCCATCCCCAGTATAAGAACTAGAATATTACTGACTTTCTTCTGCTTAGGTGTTTCTTCTTTATCCATCCTTTTATGCCCACATCAGATATAACCACTCTTTTGGATTTCAATTTTTATTCCTTTATGGGCTTCTAAGTTGGTTTTATCGCATATAGGTTTGTCTAAATAATAGATTGTTTAGTAGTATTGTCTTTTAATTTGAAAACAGTGTCATTCTATATGTTGTCATCTAGTGTTTGCTTTTTGGACACAACATTATGTTACTGAGATTTATCAATGTTAAGTAGCTATAGTTTATTCTTTTTCACTGTTGTGTGTTTCATAGTAAGACTATATAAAAATTTGTTGCTTCAATTTCTAACTGATAGATCTTGGTTCTTTCCTGTTTTGTTTGCATTTCTTTGTTTTATTTTTTGCTATTATGAAAGTACCTCTAAGACCTTTCTTGTACATGTCTCCTCTTCTGCATATTCCATCTGTACATTACCCCCAGTATATATCTGGGAGTGAAACTGATGAGTCATAGGCTATTTAAATGTTTAACTTTAAAAGATAATGCCAAGTTGTTTTCCAATTTGGACAGTTTGTGCTCCCACCAAGGATAGTCAATGCTGTTACTTCACATCCTTTTCAACATTCAGAATTGTCAGACTTCCTAATTTTTGTTGATTGAATTGGTATAAGATGGTGTTGCTTTGTGGTTTTGATTTATATTTTGCTCATTACTATATAATCCAGGCCCCCTATTCTGTTCAGTCAGTTTGTCTACCCTAATATCTGTCTTAATTTCTATATCAGGTTTTTTTTGTTTCCCTTCTTTATTCTTTGCTGTCAGAGTATCTTGGCTGTCTTTCTAACCCTTTGCTCACTCATTTACATTTTTGTCTTTGAAATGTGTTTATAACTTTATGAGCTGCATACTCACACAGAATAAAGGGATAAGCTTACATTCTGGGGTGATCTAGGAGTCCCTGCCTGTTAAGGAACAAGATCTGCCACTGCTGTTGCATTTGGTCAGGTGCAAACCTCAGGATGATCTCTCGAGGCTTTCTAACAGCTTTGGGAAAAGCTAAAGTAATTAACAAAAACCTAGATAGATCTAGATAGGCCACCTCTACTAGGTCCTAATCTAGTTCCAGCCCTGTGTGTGTTTGTGTGTGTGTGTGTGTAGTGCTAGGAGTGTTGGCAGCCTGGGAATTGTCCAGTCCTGCTGTTTAGTGTCAGTCCAAGAGAAGGGGGCGTCATCCAGTTAGATGGTGGTGGAAGGGGATGAGGAATTAAAGAGTACTGACAGTGAAGGAATATCATGCAAAGGCTCTGAGGCTAAAAACGATGTATAAGTAGTTTTTACTGCTAGAGAATAGAGCACATGTGGAGGAATAGTGATAGAAGAGGCAAGAAAGGTGGGCATAGGCCAGGCTGTGGAGGCTTGTGTGTGCCGAGCCGAGGAACTGACATTTTATCTTGTTGCCCACTATTGCCAAAACTGTTTATAAGTATTAGTAAAACTTTTTGTGGTAATGTTTTTCTTCAGTTTATTTCAAAATGTGTATCTGAGAAATAATACATATATTAATGGTTTTCAAATTATAATGTGCCTTTAATAACTCATGGATACTGGGCAACCCCTTCAGGTCCCCTCCCACTGTGGGAGCTTTTCTGTCCTCTCAATAAATCCTCTTTTTTTTTTTTAAAAAAAAAAAAAAGGAAGAACTTATGGATACTATCCAGGGCCCTTGGGAGCATATAAGTGAACAGCAAGTTGTTTACTCTGTACATTATGTGTAGGCATTATCTACCACCCAATATGTGACTGAGACATCTCTTTCTTATTAGCTGACCTGTGCTATGTATCTTATAATTTTAGCATATGTTTCTAATGTAGTCTATGTATTAAGATTAGACTTTTCTCTACACAAATTATTTCTCAAAGCTCTATAACTATGAGAAGGAAATTTTAAATGAAAATATGAGTCTTGTTTCATAATATCTAAATTCAATTAGCAGAAATGTGCAATATTTCAAAGCAAAGACATGGTCTTAGAGACCCTAAGTGAACTAACTTAGTGACCTCTAAAAAGCCAGAAGAGAAACTATTCAAGATGAAACAACTAATATCCAATTCTGTAATTGGCTTATGGATGTGAAATGTTCTGAGGAATGATGGTAATGTTCAGGAAATGGATTGGGGAGTGGAAACAGAAAGAAGGAAGGGAACCTGGAGACATAACAGTTGAGGGACCAATCATAATCATCTGGGTGAGAAGTGGTGGTGGCATGAACTAAAGTAGCGACAATAGGGATACAATAAGGGGGCAGGTTAGATAAATATTTACAAAGTAGAAGCATCAAGACTTAGCAATTGATTCCATAAGTAGTGAGGTGTATCCTGGGAAATTGACTCAATTTCTTACCTAGATTTTGTGTTGGCTGACCAGAGTGTGCTCTCTCAGTGAATTCCTGCTTTAACATGGACACAAGTGTGCTTCCAGAAGAATCCATTCTTTCAGGGACATCTTTTCCTTCAGGGAGAGCCTGCCCTTGCAGTGGTTGCTTATCTGAAAGCAACTCATGACCCTTCCATATTTCTGGGTAGGAAGGTTATCTTTATCCAGGCAGAGCCATCTAGGTGACGCTTGTACATGACAGTAAGACTGGAGGATCCAGCTTTCCTGGGTGTGTTAGAAAGCCCTGCAGTCTCTCTTGGGACTCTCTCTGCTCAGTGTGATCTGTAATTGGGTTTTCTAATATTCCTGTTATCTTTTCTTTTTGCTGTGAAGCATATCAACCAATCAAGAACTACACTCTCAGTGTTTACCACCCTTTGCCTGAAGCTTCTATCATATGCTCTGGGCTTGTGACTTTGTCCATGGCTGCAGTGAGCAACTGACTTTATTCCATACCAAATGTTGTACACAACTCTGGCATATTGGATTGCAAACTGAGAAGCCAGACAGTATGACTAGTAGTTTTTTAAAATTATAGGTTGATAACTATGTACAAGAATTAACAATGTTTCTTTTCAGACTTTGTCAAACTAGAAGGTAACTCAAAAATGTAAGTCCCACCAGGACCATGTGGAAGAGTAGTTTTCTAAAAGAAATGTCCAGAACTATTAGCAGAAGGGAGAAGACACACTTAAGCTGGTGATATAACAATTGTGACCCTTCACTCTATATGTTCAGGAAAGTTTTATTTTATATATTTAAACATTGCTTCTTTTTCATTTTGGTGTTTTATGTTGCTTTTTTTTTTTTGGTAAAGACAGGGTCTCGCTATGCTGGCCAGGCTGGTCTTGAATGCCTGACCTTAAGCCACCTGCCCTCCTTAGCCTCCCAAAGTGCTGGGATTACAGGTGTGAGTCATTGTGCCTGCTTCTTTACCATTTTTATGTGTTATATCTATATTGTTTGTCTTCCATATCCCCACCTTATCTTGTATTCTTCCTATCTCTGTTTTTTCTTTGTTTTTTGGGAAGATTTCTCAAGCTTGTGCTGACATTACTTATTTCTTTTTCTATAGTGTCTATTTTGCTTTTTACTGGTTTCATACATTTTGCATTTTTTATTTTTGAGTCGACGTCTCACTGTCACCCAGGCCGGAGTACAGTGGCACACTCACAGCTCACTGCAGTCTCAAACTCCTGGACTCAAGCGATCCTCCTGCCTCAGCCTCCCGAGTAGCTGGGACTACAGACATGTGCTACCATGCCTGCCTAATTTTATTGCTTTTTTGTAGAGATGAGGTTTTGCTATGTTTCCCAGGCTGTTCTCGAACTCTTGACCTTAAGCAATTCTCCTGCCTCAGCATCCCAGGGTGCTGGGATTACAGGCATGAATTACCATGCCAGGCCCATTTTGAATTCTATTATCTATTTTGTTTTGGAATGTTTTACTCCATGTCTTATTGCTCACTTCTGTCACCTATAAATGCTTATTGCCTTGTTTCTTCTTTTTAAACTTTTACATCACTTTATTTCACTTTATATTAGTTAGATCAAAAATCTTACAAAAATAGTCATTGATTTTCCTTATACAGTACTGAATTTACAATAAACACATATTTCTCTTCTGGAACTAGAATCTAGATGGTGTTTCTTGAATGTAATAGAGGGTCCAAATAACAATGTGGAAAATCAATTCTACATCTTAAAAAGAATGATTTTAGCTAACATCTATCTGCTTTTTGAAGTGTTAGGTAAAAAATTTCAAATATACTGTGATGACAATACACATGAGAAAATTAATCCTTAGTGATTGTGAAATTCATTCTTTAATGTTCCGAAGAACTGTGCTACATGTATGACTCTGTTATTTAAGTATGTCATAGAAGAGGCTGATGAGTCCTCCCTGAGGACCCAATCCTGTGACATGCAGAAACTCATCCAGTTGTGCAATGCTGGCTGCATTATGATGGTGGCCATAAAACCATACTGAGCACTCATCACTTCATGGTCCTAGAGTTTTGATTTATCCTCACCTTAGTGAGCAACTCACACTTCTCTGCTGTGGTTCAGAGCTTATGTGCATATACATGTTCCATGATTCAAGGGCTCTTGTTTTCAACAATTGGTGTCTACCATGTTGTACCTTGATTAAACATTATCTATCTCCTGTCTCAAGCATTCCCATTATTGAAAGAAAATCCATCCTTCCACTGGGGATTTAGTTCCTTAAATCTTTTTATTAACACTCTTGACGGCTCCCAGGATCCTGCAGCGTAAGTAGAATGAACAGGGGAAACTTGGTGTCATTCTTCTCCCTTGCTTTTTCTCTCAGAGGGCAGACCTGCTTCGTCAGAGCCTGGGGAGCTTATGCCATGAGCTCACAGTGCCTTCCTATTTGGCAGGCAGCATGGGGACTTCACAGGACTTCGCACAGTATTATTGGACACTTAGAGTTGCCCCAGACGATAGACTTGTTGATTACTGGATGAAATTTACTTTGAATACTTACTGTGGTCAAATTGTAAAATATGAACTTTTAGTTAATTTTCACAGGTTACATGACTTTATATTATTTACAACATAGAATAGAAATAGATTTTTAAATGTCTGCATATAAACTTGTCACTAATTCCAGTGACTTTGGATATTTTATTTTTAGGGTTTTTAAAACTTGCAAAATTGAGATTTTTGCCTACTAATTACTTTTCCCTGTTTTTTAACAGATTACTAAAATTGAAAATGTCAGTCATTTGTGTGACTTGAGAGTTTTAAATCTTGCCAGGAACCTTTTAAGTCACGTTGATAATCTTAATGGTCTGGATTCATTAACTGAACTTAACCTGCGACACAATCAAATCACCTTTGTGGTGAGTATTAAAGTGGAATTGATATGTACATTCTGGCTCTCTTTCAAGTAAACATTATAGCATGGCCTTATACAAAATAAGAATCTAAGTTTATTTAGTTTTTTCTGAATTTACATTGTGGATGTAATTATTAAGCTTTGTAATATGTTGGTCTGGAAAGTATTGATGTGTTTTCCTTTGGATGTATGTATGTATTTATGTATTTATTTTGAGCCTGTCACCCAGGCTGGAGTGCAATGACACAATCACAGCTTACCTATCGACCTCCCAGCTTCCTGTGATCCTCCTGTTTCAGCCTCCCAAGTAACTGGGACTACAGGTGGGCATCACACCTACTTGTTTTTTTATTTTTTGTAGAAATGAGGTCTCATTATGTTGCCTAGGCTGGTCTCAAATTCCTGACCTCAAACAATTCTCCTGTCTTGACCTCCCTAAGTGCTAAGATTATAGGTGTGAGCCACCATACCAGGCCCCATTTTAAAGAATAAATATAACATTAGAAACACAATAGAAGTCACCAGTAAATGAATCAACTGGTGTAAATGAGTACTGAACCCTTTCTTGTTTTGTCATGGGTATAGAATTAGTAAGAGAGTAGGTTATTGGTAGCTGAAAGCTGAGAAATTGTTGTAGCAAGAGGGAAAATGCACAGAGAGGGGAGGTTGAGGATTGTGAAGGCACCCATAAATGTTGTATCCTCTGCAGTTTTTAAAGAGGCAGCTTGGTATAATGGAAAAGCCATGGCACAAGACCTCAGAGGACTAGTTCTGGTCTCATTCAGCTTTACCTCTTTTTAGCTGTGTGGCCTTGGGTAAATCACTTTAACTCTCTGGGCTTCAGTTTTGCTTTCTCTAAAATGGAGATATTGGACCAGTTTGGCTCTGGGTGTTTTTTGGCTTGTTGACTGAAAAAAAGACATAAAGATGGTGTAGAACTACGTGTGAGCAGAAGAAAAAGAGTTCGATTGTAGGCACAAAACTATGGAAAGGGGATTCTGGAGCTCTGAGACAAACTTGGTTAGATTGATATTTGCTGAAGGTTCGCAACTCAGTAGCAGCTTGATTCTGAGGGGTCTTATATTTGCTGTTATGGCAATATAGCTGTCCTACTGTATGGTATGATGCAGTCAAGAAAAATGTATTTGCTATAGAAAAACTGCTTTAGGTTCTCTCTGGTATCATTTAAACACTTTTAAAGAAACAGTCTAACTCTTAACTCTTTCAAGACATGGAGTTCCATAGTAAAGTATTAAGTGTGCTTTAAGGGGTACCCTTGAAAAGGTTGGGGACAGATGGTGCCTTCTTTCTAGGCCTTGTGATACTGATTAGCTTTGTTTCAAAGTTTCCTAGAAAATATGAGCCAGGCAATGCTCATATGCGGGAGGTTAGGGTGATTTCAGAACCTTTTCCAAGATGTGAATTTATTTCAGAACTTCTAGATTCTGTCAAGCAATCTCCAAGTTGGATATAAATGTTGGAGCTAGACTGTTTATTTTAGAAGACATTCAGATTAGGTTAATCTGTTATGTCACTAAGTCTCCAGGAACTGCTCAGTCAGGACCTAATCTGTCCTCGTGACCCTGGGTCTGGTAAGATTCTGTAAACCTTTGTTAGAGTGGGGAACAGAAATCTGTGGGCCCAGCATATTCTGCCTGGATTTCGGCTTTCATTTGGAAGGTGTATCATGCATATCCAGGAAATTGCTTACTGATTTCCCGTTGAGTATTAGGTTTAATCATTAAGTCATAGTTTTGGCAACATTACACATCTTATGGAAAAGGAAATTGTATTAACTACTAAAAGGTAAAAAGACTTAATGATAAGTTTCATGCATATTAATTTTAGTAAATTATGAATAGACATACATATAAGGATAAATAATAAATTTCACCCAACTCTTATTTATTTCTTTTTCAAAGCATCCTTTTCTAAAAAAAGCCAAGGGACTTACAAATCTAAGGATACATTTTTTTCCATTATCTTTTCTTTTCTCCAGTATCATTTATCACATTTATTCTTTTTTCTTTCATGGTTTTGATTTTTCTCAATGGCTGGTAATGTTTAAGAAGGCCCATTTAAGTAGTGGCTGGGTATCCTGTGAAGTTGAATAAGTCTTTTTAACCCTAAAATCTCCCTCTAGAATGATCAGTAGATTTGTGTAAGTTCTTAAATCTCACACATTGGCAGGCTTGCCTTTAGGGTGAGTGAAAGGGAAAAGGCAGGCTCTCTCTGCAATTGCCAAAATAATGAAGACTTGACTTTGGGGGATAGATAGAAGGGCTTTATTTTCATTTGTGCCAGCGGAAACTGTCATTTCTTTTTTCCCTCTGATTCTTTTGTAAAAGTTATCAACCATCTCCATAGATAAAGCACCCACACTTTCCATTTTTCCTTGACAAATAGCTGAGGACTTCTGTCACCAATTGCTCTGTACATGCTTATGTTCAGCAACAGGGGTGGGAGTGGGTGGGTTTGTTGATGTTCCAAAAATAGTGGTTAGTAGATAGGTTTTTTTTTAATTGAGTTGGAGTCTCACTCTGTCGCCCAGACCGGAGTGTAGTGGCACACTCCCTGCCACTGCAGCCTCGACCTGCTGGGCTCAAGCGTTCCTTCCATCTCAGCCTTACAAGTAGCTGAACTACAGGCGTGTGCCACTACGCCCAGCTAATTTTTCTTGATTTATTGTAGAGGTGAAGTTTCACCAAGTTGCCCAGGCTGATCTCGAATCCCTGGGCTCAGGCAAGCCTCTCACCTCTGCCTCTCAAAGTGCTGGGATTATAGGCATGAACCACTGTGCCCAGCCCAGTAGACGGATCTTTAATTATACACCTCCCTGATTTGCCACAGCTTACCAGTCCATGCCTTTGTGCACTGACTCAGCATGAGACAGCATGAGTTAGGGGGACGGCTGCATCTCAGGCAGTGCCTCTCAAACTTCTGAGCTGCAGTGCCCTCTGCACTGGTGCATCTCCAAGTTTTCCAGCTGCTGAAATCCGTCAAAAATGTTGTTAATGTCTGTGAATGATAACTCCCTTGTTGTGAGGGTTTTCATGAACTTACTCATTTTAGTGTATTTTTATTGCTTCATTCGTTGAAACAAATAGGTTATCTACCATCTTGAACAGAAACTGTCTCTGATGTTTTGATGTGAAAAAGCTATTGTCTGTTTATTCACCAATAGTTTTCTTGGAAATTTATAAATTTCAAACCAAATGTCTTTTTAGTTTGTGTGGTATCTTTCTCTTTAAAAAATTATGAAACGTTTCAGACATCCCCAAAAGAATAGGAAATAACATTACCAACATTTATATATCTCTCTCTTGTTTCCTCTATTTACTTTCTCAAGTTTTATGTTGGATATTTGATATATTAGTTTTCAGCCTTTTAAATTTTCTAATATAATCATTTAAGGCTACCAATTTTCCTCTAAGAACCACTTCAACTTCTTCCTACAAGCCTTGAAATTTAGTATTTTTATTATTATTTAGTTCTAAACATTTTCTAAGTTTCATATTTCACTATGATTTCTTCTTTGATCCATGTGTAAGATATAATTCTAAATAAGAAGTATATCTTAAAAATTTTATATGTATGGATTTCTTATTCTGTGGCCATTGTTTTCTAATTTAATTGCTTTTTGGCCAGTGAATGTCAATTATATGTACTTGGATCTTTGAAGTTTACTGAGGTTTTTGTTTATTACTTATTGCCTAGTATGTGGTCAATATTTATGCTTACTGTCAATATATTTGTCTAGTATGTAGTCAGTATTTTGAAGCTCTTTTTCTAGGAGCATACAAGTTTAAAATTAATTTTCTTCTTGGTAAATTTTTCCTTTTATCATTAAGTATTAACTCACTCTGTTATTAACTTCTTCATTGAGCAGGTGTTCTATGAGCATGGGCTACATGCCAGGCACTGTTTTATGTAGCTGCTGTATTATTAGGGCACTATTAATATTTATTGCCTTAATGTTTATTTACTCTAATGTTATTCCAGGTTTCTTTTAGTTGTTTTTTTCTTGGTATACCTTTTTTATTTTCTTACCTTTTATAAATTTTGTTTGATTTGACTTAATTTCAGAAAATGTTCTAACAGTAGTTTAAAGAATTCCCAGTACAGATTGCACCCAAATTCCCTGAATGATGGCATTTTGCTACAGCTGCTTTATCCCTTCTCTCTCTTTCTCCTCCTCAATTTCTCTCTCCTTCCTTCTCTTTATATCTGCCAGTTTATATACACTTTTTTTGTCAACCATTTAAGAGTAAGTTTCAGACACATACTTGAGTGTGTATTTTCTAAAAACAAGGAATTGTCTTATAGAACCACAGTGCCAATCAGGAGATTAACACTGAGATAATGTCATTTATCTAATCTATAGATTCCATTCAGATTTTGCCATTTGTCCTACCTAATAGTGTCCTTTAGAGCAAAAGAAAATCCAAGATCATGCACTGCATTCAGTTGCTGTGTCCCTTTTTAGTCTTCCTTAATCTGTAAGAACACCTGAGTCTTCTTTTGTATTTCATGACATTGACATTTGTGAAGAGTACTAGCCTGTTATTTTGCAGAATGCCTCAATGTTTGGGCTTGTCTAATGGCATTGCCTCATGATTAGATTCAGGTCATGCACATTTGGTAGGAATATCACAGAAATGACATTTTAGTTTTTCTCAATATGTCGTATAAAACATGTATTCTTTAACTTTCAATCTTTCTCTTATAAAGAATGCACAGCTCCTTTTTAAAACTTATATTCCAAGAATCTTTTTTTAAATATAAAATATTCTAATATGGCTTCCTGGGATTGAGTTTCTTTTTTAATTGTTCTCGCATTTAAAATTTTTTTTATTTTAAGTATGTGGGTACAATTCAGGGTTAG
The DNA here is from genome assembly GCA_963574415.1 of Tarsius wallacei. Lineage (NCBI taxonomy): Eukaryota > Metazoa > Chordata > Mammalia > Primates > Tarsiidae > Tarsius > Tarsius wallacei. The sequence continues at coordinate 105 of CAUYQG010034089.1, read as the reverse complement.
GTATACAAATGATCATTATGCATGTACCCTTCTTGATGAGGTGTGCCTCCCTCCCTGGCAGTTTCCCTGCCAATCCCTTTCTTATAGTATTACGATAGTTGTTCA
>CAUYQG010034087.1:0-35369 GCA_963574415.1 Tarsius wallacei | reverse complement strand
CATTGGGCCCACCAAAACAATTCAAAATAATTTCTCTATCTAATAATCCTTAACTTATAACATCTGCAAAGTTCCTTTGTTATGTAAAGCTACATATGCACAGGCTCTAGACATTAAGACTTGAACATCTTGGGGCCTTTATTCAACCAACCATAATCTTTTTTCTGTATTAGGTTTTCAGTTCCAAGAGGGCAAAACCTGCATCTATTTTTGTTCACTGCTGTGCTTAGTAGACTCTTCAACCCATAATAGACACTTTAAAATTTTTTCTAATGCATGAGTATGTTTTAACATATCCTTCTGGAGGGTTATCAGCCATATGTAGCTCACTTACAATTTTAAAAATTATATATTTATTGTGTTGGAATTAGAATATAGCACTTTTAGTTCCTCATTTACTAATTCTTCGTTAATATCAGCACTAATATTACTGAACAGATATTCAATAAATGAAATACATAAATCTAGCATTATGAGATAATATGTTCCAAACTTTATTTTGCAGAAGAAGGAAGGGAGATCTGGAAAATAGAAAATGACTGGTTTAAGAATAAACTGTGAAAGAGAGGCTCAGTTAGGATTAGAATTGAGATCATGCTTGAGTCTTCATGGCAAAATACTACAGACTGAGTGGCTTAAACAATGGAAACTTATTTCTCACAGTTCTGGAGACTGGAAGTCTAAGATCAAGATGTCAGCAGGGCTGGTTTCTGGTGAGGTCTCTTCCTGGCTTGCAAACGGCCACCTTCTCACTGTGTCCTCACATGGCCTTTCTTCTGTGCAAGCATAGGGAGAGAGACCTCTCTGGTATACCTTCCACTTTTTGTAAAAACACCAATCCTATGGATTAGGGCCCACCCTTATGACCTCATTTAACCTTAACTACTTCCTTAAAGGTCTTATGTCCAAATATAGCCACAATCGAGGTTAGGGCTTCAACAGATAAATTTTGAGAGAACACCATTCAGTCTCTAACAATACTTATTGAACCAGCTGAGATAATATGAATATATTGAGATTGTTTCCATAATTTACATGTTATGAGTCTAAGAGGAAGTTAATTTTTATTTCCATGCCTTAGTTATATGTTCTGTAAAGTGAAAGCAATATCTACCTTCAATATTTATAACAAGGATTAGATTACATAATGCATATAAGTACATCTAAGACAGCCATAAATATTGCCAACTCTTGTCATTTTCTTAAATAGTTGGTGGAAAATATTGGAATGCATTTTTTATTTGTGACTTTCCTTTAGGAGCAATCACTAAACATAGAAAAGAAAGATGCAAGGCAAGGAAGATTATGGACATTTAAAAATTCTTAAGATTAGATATTTAGGACCTAAATGCTGACCAATTCTTAGTTGTAATGTCTAGAACTGCTAATTTATCCTGGTGGCCCACATTGCTAAATAGTTCAAAGCTAATAGATTTTTACCTTTAAGTATTTTTCAAGAAAGACATCTTAGGGAACTTAGTCTTAGTTTTGTCCCTGGATATAGAAAATTATAATTCTGTAATACTAAGTAAATATCTCATTGTACAAATGAATCATAAAAATGATAGTTTAGAGATTTCTGTCAAAAGGCCCCTCAATCTTTCTCAACACACCTCAGAAGGAAAGAGAAGATCATGAACACTGTGTGACTTAGGAAAATAGCCACAGTCTCAGAAAGCTAAAACTGGAAAGCTTGGAGGTTTTGGGAACATGTATTGTAATCAAAGAACAAACAGAAAGCAGAGCATATTTTGCAGACAATTTATGTTTAAAACAAAGCAAGACAGAACATAATTTATTCATGTTTTATTTACATAGAGAAAAACTTAAAAGTATACACACCATAATGAAAAAAGATTGTTTTTGAAGGAGATAGTTCTGTGATTAAATGTGGCAGACAAGAAGTATTTCAGCCATTTTATGTGATTTTTAAAACTAAAAAACATATTTATGTTAGTTACGAACTATTTATTATATTATAATAATTTGGCTATCATTTCTCAATAGTCCTATAAAAAGATTGCTCCATGTCTTCTAACATTCAATGTAGATGATTATGTTAAGGTTAAGGTAATTCTCATTTCTATGGAAATGACTAGAAGCATCTTATCTTTCAGCAAGGTTTTAAAATGTTTTCTTTATCTTTAGTATTTTGAAATTTTTTTAAACGTATTTTTTATTTTAAAATTGTGGGGTACAGTTAAGGGTTAGGTATACAAATATGCATCGTTCAGGCACCATTGTTGATAAGGAGTGTCCTCTATCCACAGACAGATATTGACTACCGGTAATCCCACCTCCCTTCCCCTCCCTGGCACTCCCATAGTTTCCTGCCACTGTCAATCCTTTTCTTATAGTATTACGTTAGATGTTCAAGGTCCACTTATGAGTGAGAACATGTGATAGTCATATCGTTGTTTCTGTGAGAGATTACCCAGTATTATGAACTCTAGTTCCATCCAGGTTGCTGTGAAATTCATGATTTTGTTCTTTTTTATGGCTGCGTAGTATTCCATCGTATATATGTACCCCATTTTTTTAATCCAGTGTTCTTTTGATGGACAGCAAGGTTGGTTCCAGGTTCTTGCTATTGTGAACAATGCTGCAATAAGCATACATGTGCAGGTATCATTTTTATAGAGTGATTTGAGTCCTTCAGGGTATATTCCCAGTAGGGGGATTGTGGGGTCATATAGGAGTTCGATATTTAGAGCTTTTAGGAATCGCCACACTGCTTTCCACAGAGGTTGCACTAGTTTACATTCCCACCAACACTAGAAGTGTTCCCTTTTCACCACATCCTCTCCAGCATCTGTTATTTTTTGAGTTATTGATAGTGGCCATTCCAACTAGAGTTAGGTGGTATCTCAGTGTAGTTTTAATTTACATCTCCTTGAGGATTCTTCATGTGTCTGTTGGCTGCTCATATGTCTTCTTTTGAGAAGTGTCTGTTCATATCTTTTGCTCACTTTGTAATGGGGTTTTTTTGTTTTTTTCTTTTCAGCACGTTTGAGTTCCTTGTAGATCCAAGATGTTAGGCCTTTGTCAGACCTGGAGTTGGCAAATACTTTTTCCCAGTCTGTGGGCTGTCTCCTTGCTCTCTTGATGGTTTCTTTGGCTTTGCAGAAGCTTGTCAGTTTAATGAGGTCCCACTTGTCTATCTTATCTCTTATGGCCCATGTGTTTCAGGTTTTGTTCAGGAATTGGATGCCAGGACAAATTCTTTAACTGCCTTTTCTTCCTTTCTTTATTCTTACTTTAAATTCTTTCATCAGTTTCTCTCCTTCTCCCTTCTTTCCCCCCTTCCTCCCTCCCTCTCTCTCTCCCTTTCTCCCTCCTTGCCTCACACACTCTTCTTTCCTTTACACTCCAAACATTCGTTAAGTTCTTGCTATGGTATAGACCAGGTATCAGCAATCTTTTTCTGTAAAAGGCCAAATACTAAACACTTTAGGCTTGTGGGTCATCTGGTCTCTGTTGCAAATACTAAACTCTGCATTATAGTATGAAAGCAGTTATAAGTAAACAAATGAGTGTGTCTATGTTTCATATAATTGTTAATAAAAAGTGAGTTCAGCCATATAGAGTGCCTGAATTTAAGGTTTTCTCTAGGTCTCTGAAGGCCTCTCAGGTTCCATGGAAACTCTGAAATTGTTCTATGAGAGTATGGTTTGCAGGAGTCAGTAGTAGACCCTTAAATAATATTATATACATTATATAAATATAATATTAGTAAAATTGCAGGTTGACTCCACAACCACTTGGACAATACGCCCAGTGCTCAAGGGCAGTCAGACCTGAATGAAGACCTCCAGTGTGGTCCCCTGTCCTATCCCTGAACTGGCCAGAGGTGCCATCTTCAGAGACTTTAATAGACACTTATGTCCTTGGAACTCTTCAAATTAGGTACTTTTGATGCCTAATTTTGAGTGCTGAATTACATGGGTCCCTTTAGCTGAGACCTTTTCACTTATTTTGGCTGCTGAAATAATAAAATTTACTCAGGATGAGCTATCTATAGCTACAGAATGGGAAGAAATAGATACACAAATGCTTGATCATCTTCTCTGTAATAAAATTCTGATTTTTGACTGTTCCTTCAAGGTAGTATGTCTTAGCGTTAGCTCATGCTATTGGGACAGGACCTCTGGGAGCAGAGAACATTCGTCTCTCCTCCTGGAGAAACTGAGAATGCCTGGGTTACTCAACAGCTTTTTCAGACACTGGCTCACTACCTGTTTAACACACACTTTGCCAATATGCCTATGAAGTCTGTTTAATTTATTTGTTTCTTTTTTTTTTTCCAGAAATAGAAATGCCAGGACCTTATACCTCAGATATTTGAATTAATTAATCTGGAATAGTCTCAGCACTGATTGCACTTTAAAAAAATCTCCCCAGATGATTTTAAATGGCAGCTAGAGCTCAGAACCATTGCTCTAGACCAAGGGTCAGCAGATAGTATTTGTAACGGGCCAGATGGTACGTATTTCAGGATTGGAGTTCATATGATCCTGTCATAATTACTCAGCACTGCTGTTGTAGTCCAGAGCAGCCATTGATGAGTGCAGCTGTATGTTTCAGTAAAACTTTGTTTATTAAAACAAGCAACAGGCTGAATTTGGTCTGTGGGCTGTAGTTTGCTGCCTTCTGCTCTAAGGTCCAGACTATCACTTTTATGGAAACGAGGTACTGTGCTTATGAAGTACAACACAGGATCTCTGGCATAGTGGTAAAGTAGACACTCCATAAATACTTGCTAAATTAAATTGAATTCAGTGAGTTTCTCTGGAGTAATACTTGAGAAGGAGATAGAATGGCTAGCCTTAGGCAAAATTTGTAACATTTTAGATAAAAATGTTTATGACTTAATAGTTTGGGACAGTTTATGCAAAATTCTGTCTAACTTTGTTAAACTTTGTTGAACTTTCTAGTGAAAGTTTTAAAAAGGAATTTATATTATGGAGCGCTCGTGTGTGTGTGTGTGTGTGTGTGTGTGTGTGTGTGTGTGTGAGAGAGAGAGAGAGAGAGAGAGAGAGAGAGAAAAGGGGGAGAGAGAGAAAGAGGTGAGATTTTATAGAATTATTTTTGTCTGTGTCTATAAAATATATAGCAACCAGTAGGACTCCTGTAATTAGTCAATCACCAGTCAATTTATCAAAAATTATTAAAAAAATTGTTATCAGTTGCCTGAATTGCCCAGCCTGTTTAGTCAAATCCATGCCTTGGTAACCCCATGCTAACAAAATCTCTGTGTTTAAATGTTCAGCAAATATGGGCTAGAGAAAATAATGTGTTGGCTCTTTAAGTCTTGCCTTGGTGGACAAGAAGTAGGAGTTCACAGTCATTGCATTGTGGCCTCAGAAATGACCAAGTGACCACAGGGTTGAGAGCACAGAGACAGTCACCAGAGAGCAATTTTTTTGTTTTTAAATAACCAAATACGTGGGAAATTTCTACAAAGTCACTCTTGCACAGTTTAGACATCTATGTTCTCTTTTCTTTGTTCAAAAGCATCAGTCTTATTTTTAACCCAGGTCTATTCACCAACACAGAGACAACAACTGTTTTGTTTTGTTTTTGAGGGGTAGGGGGAGTTGGGATCTCCCCATGTTGCAGGCTGGATTCACACTCTTGGGCTCAAGCTATCTTGTCATCTTAGCCTTCCAGGTAGTTGGGACTACAGGCTCACACTACCATGCCTGGCTAGAACACAGAGACATGTTCTATGTGAATTGGCTCTTCTCTAAGGGCAAGTGCGTGGGATTCCTAAGTTCTGGTGTATTCGATGTTCAATGGCATTGTGTGTGAATAGTTGTGTGACACCAGCATCTTGAGCCTCAAATAATCTTTGAAAGTAGACAGCATCCAGGGACACCTAGCTAACTGAGACTGCCTTCTGAAGCCCGCAGGCCCAGTGCAGAAAGGTTCATCGAAAACCCTTCTTAGATGTGGCTGGAGACTTTGCACACATGATGATCTGTGGGTTCAAATGGATTCTAGAAAGAGTTTCCTGCGATGGAGCCCTTGTGTGGGTATAATGTACAGAGGAGGTGGGCATTGCTCATGAACGGTGGGTCACTGTACATTATGTGATGACAGTGAGCTGTTGGTAATGAAGAGCTTATTGGAACAAAAGGAAGCAACTCTATGGCATAGCAGCAGGGAGAGGATTTTAAAGTTTTGATGGAAAACTACAGTTGCTTAGGAAAATCAAAATTGTTTTCCTTTCCCCATGTGTGACTTTTAAATTGAATTTTTTTTAGGCAATAAACGATTGTTTTACCCAGGACAGAACATGGAGGGGTGTGTGTTTTTAGGTTCCCAACACTTCTTGGTATGATTGCTGACGTGAGTCCCTTGGGAAATATGCTTTTCCACACATGTGTCCTAAATTGTCTCTTCCTTTTTCCCCCTCCTCCCACCCCTTCTCCTTGCTGCAGAGGTAGCAACCCTCTTGCTATTAGCAAGATGTCTATTATAGTGTCATTAAAAAAGCCATAGTCAGTGCGAGGAATGACTCATGTCATGGAGGACTTAATAATTCACTGTAATAAAAGTATAAAGTTTTATGATAAACCACTCTCAGGGGAGTTAAATATAATCCTTAGTGGGTCACACACTGACTACAAAGCTTACATTTGTAATGGTAATTTGAATTTACTACATCGCCTTTAGTTTTTAAGCGTTTGTGTGTCATTAGACCTTATAAATTGATTTATATGTTTCAACTCCAGTATAATTCTGCATAAAGGTACAATAAATTTTATGGATTGGAGATATGGCATCTAAAACATTTTAATAAAATTATTATTCTAAATTCACTTAAATGGCATTGATGAAAAGTGGCAGCAAAGATGCCAACATTTCCGGAACTTTTATGAACTGGACGAGGAGGGAGTGGCAGCTACAGGTGGGGGTGTTGTTGGGTGTCACTCCCCACTCCCTCCTCCGTGCTTTGTCAGCAAATAGGGACCTCTGGGGCCGCCCTCAAAAGAGTGCCCACTCTCATACAACCTGCCGTGTGGGGACATCAAAGCAATGGGTAATGCACTGATGATGAAATCGCAGAGGAGAGGAACTGACTGCATCCCTCAGAAAGACTTTTCTGTTATTTGTGGAACTAAATGGAATTCTCTTTCTTTCCAAAGAAACACAAGGGAGCCTGACCAATCTAGCTGATTTCCCACTAGGAAATGAGAACCGATCACTCCTTCCTTAAATTATTTTTCCCTCTAATTTCTGAAGGGAAGACTTTTTTTTTTAAGAGAAAGAAAAGAAAACCTCTTGGAGAGTGAGCTGGGAGGCCGCCGAACCATCCTGTGGGGTGTGCTAAGCTGCTCTGGCTCCTGGTCTCTCAGCTTTTCATCGCACTTCCTGTACTTCTGAGGAATGTGTCTCAGCCACATTCCCTCTTTCTCTTCATTATCAGAAAAATAAAGGTCAAATAAACTGGATTATGAAAAATGAAAACTAAAACCCACAAAAACAAAAACCTTGTTGATTTCAAGGGCTTAGAGCCAAATGGCACAAACACAAATGCCAGCTCTTGAAAGAAAAGGAGGGAACTGTCCCTCTTCCCTCCCCCTCCTCCAACCCCAGATCTCCCTATTAACTTTTCACTTTTTCTCCTTGGTATTATTTCAACTAGCCAGCTAGGAGTGAGCTGTGATTAATTATATTTTCCTTCTGACTTTGCAGATTCAGGGGCAATTGCTCACTGGCTTCTGTCCTGTGAAAACTTTGTTTACATTTGGCGGTGTGCTTTTAAGTCACCGAAAGCAGCACTGAATTTGGCTAAAAATACTTGATAAACCATACCGTCTGTTTTGGGGCTTTAAATAATCACCCGGCTATATATTGTTTTTCTTTTTTGAATGCCGCTTCCCCCAAAGCTGGTATAATTTCACCGCGGATCTTCAAACTCCCTTTGTCTAATGCTGTGTGCAGGCTTTCCCATAACAAACCTTAGCCGTCCAGCCCTCTCTGACGGGCAGTTCTCATTGTGTTCCCTGTAGCTCTTGCCCGTTAGCAAAGCTTTATCCCCTCACTGGGGGCAGCTCTTTTTTGTTAGGAAAGCAGCAAGGTAAACCTCCAGGGGCCCCTAGGACTCAGTGGGTGTGTCACCGTTAAATGACCCAGCCAGCTGGACAGGTTGAGGTACAATTTACTGGAAATATATTAAAAGTGTCTTGGGAAATGATTCTTAGAAATGTTCCCACTACTGGTGTGATGCAGATTAGAACTCCAGTGTGCAACTGAGAAAAATTAAAATGTAACAATTAACCCCTGATGGCACAGTGATGGCTTGTGGGAAGGAGGGTTGAATTCAAGGGACTAATGGGAGAAAATTCAGCCTCTGGTGACTTTCTGCCTAGGTCCAAAGCCAGGTCTGCATGGTGCTGGGTACTGGACAGGTGGAGACAGCTCCCTCTGACAACTGAGATCAGTGTGTACTTTCCTGTAGGTGAGGTGTCACATTGCATTCTCCTCTCTCTTCTCCCTAACCCCTTGGTGATATCCCAAGGGCACCAGAGCTAGCTGCTTTATACAGCTTTATGCATAGACACATTTGGCAGTCACTTGTATTATGGGATTTGTGCAGAGCAAAAAACTTTCTGCCTGGTATGGTTGCCATTCAATCTCTTATTTGTTTCAAATCATGGACTCTTCTCCAATCTCTATTTGAAATGTAAATTTTCAGATAAAGGGAGTAGACATTTATCTGTCATTAACACCAGGGTAAGAATCGATGTCATCAGATTTTAGTAAGCTGAACAATCAGGACCTTAAGAGAGTGGGACACAGGCCACTGATGGAATTGCTTAAGGAAGGCGAGCCATAGTGGGGCCCTATAGAGGAGATCTGAGGCCATCATGAGGGGTCAAGAAGACTGGGATCCAGGGGAAGCACAAAGAATGGAGAAACACACTACAGAAATGAGATGTGCAACGACATTCAAGTGAATCCAAACAATCTTAGACTTTGCCTTAAAATTGTCCTTCCAGTGACATGAACAATTCTACAAATCTTGTCCCTAGAGTTTTATCCTAGAGATCTCATCTAGAATCTCTAAAACCTTTTTGGCCCATAGGCAGTTGGCCTTGGGCCTATAAAACTATAAATTAAAAAAAATGACAAATACAAAAATAAGAAAAGCATTTTTATATATGCTCCTTTGAATATTTTCTCAATTTGCTTGGCACATAGTAAATGGTCAATAAATGTGTGTTCAGATGAATTGAATATGTGGAACAGATATTAATATGATTCCCATTTTGTAGATAAGGAAATTGAGCCTCAGAGGGGTTAAGTGAGTTGCCTGAGGTCAGACAACTAATCAGGCCCTTCTTGCAATACTCAGCTTTGGCTTGCTCTCCTTAAGTATCTTCAGAGCAATGCTTTGTGCTCTCTAGTTCTGACTCCCAGGGCTAGCTGTCCTCCATTGCCTCTTATATGCAAATGGTATGGAACAAGGCTCTTTGTGTTCTATCTTGTTAAACCAGGTACATGTAGAACAATTTAATGTGATATACAGGGAAGTCCTTGACCTTTTAATTCCAACCTGCTGAGTCTGCTGGACTTCTAGGCCCCCAGGGGCCCAACCAGACATTCTTTTCAGGCAACTTAAGGCCTTAAACAATTCTGCTTCTAGAATCTTATTTTAGTAGAATAATCAAACATAAGGGTAAAGATGAATTTATAAGAAGGTTTTATCAAAGTGTTATTTTTAAGTGGAAATAACTCAAATGTATGAGACTGGCATCAGTGGCCCATTTTCTTCTATCATGCATGGTAGGGCAGGTTTATTGGGAGCACTGCTTGAGCTACATACTAGCTGCATCCTCAAAGAGACTAGGTCAAACACTTATATGACAAAAAGGTAGTCAGTGGATTCAAAGTAGGAAGAACTTATGAAGAAAACCCCCTCAGGGGAAGCTTCAAGCCAGGAGCCAGAGTGCTGGATGGTAAATGCAAGTCCAGAGAGGTGTGGGATGTTCTCAAAACACTGGTGAATGCTTGCTTGATAGGATAACTATGCGTGGTGTTTGAAGCACCAGGTTGGCTTAACGGTAGAGAGTAGAGATGGTTATACCATTTGCAGATTGGCCAACAGTGACCCCAAAAGTTTGTTTCTGTCATTTCATTTCACCCACTGCCTACCCCCACTCCCAACCCAATCTGGGTTACCCTTGCTCTCTCTGAGACAGAGAAGTCACTCTTTCCAGATCACAGAGTAACCCAGTGGCTGTTTGAATGAGATTCTCTCCGTCTTTCTTTTTATTACAAACTCAATTTGATCACAAAACATTCACAGATCATTCTCAACCACGATAGCCACGACACAAGGATGATAACATTTCTTAAGGTTACTCTTTTTTGGAATGCACTGTGGCTTAATTATTCCATGCTATTTCCCTGGAAGTATTACAAGTCATATATTTCTTTTTGTTTGTTTGTTTACTCCTTTGTGTTTGTGTGTATGTATATGTCTGTCTGCAATGTGTAACAGTGGAACGTGTGTGGAGGAAGGTGTGTGACCCTCTAGGCCTGCACCATCCCCCAGTTGGAGCTATTAGCCACTTACATGCACAATTAACCAGCTGATTCTTAGATTGAAGGCTGAGGGAGCTAATTGCAGGTACAAAAATTGCACCCAGATAAAAGGAGGTTGGTCTAAACATTTAATCTTTAAACCTTCTTCTTCAGGGTGACTAGGTAATATTTATTTATTTATTTATTTATTTACTGTGAGCCCAACTCCTTGGTTTGCTTTCATCATAATTATTAATGGTATTCAGGGGTACCCCTATTTATGCCAAAGATAGCATCTACCAGATAACATCTCATTCAAGTTTTGACACAAAGACCATTGCAGGCTCTTTTTCTCTGCATAGTGAGCTTGCTTTTAAATCTAGAATCTTGAAACAATTTATTGGATAGTACGAATGATGCATGTGTGTGTATGTGATGAGTATTTTCTTAAGAAGTATCCCCAGGAAGGGAATTCACATGTGCTGGTATTTTACTTTGTGCCAGGCACTGTCATCTATTTGTTATTCATCCTCTTAATAATCCAGTGAAGCCAGGCTCGGTGGCTCAGCCTGTAATCCTGCGCCTTTGGGAGGCTGAGGTGAGTGGATTGCCTGAGCCCGCAGGTTCGAGACCTGCCTGGGCAAGCAAGACCTCATCTCTACAATAAATCAAAAAATTAGCCGGGCGTGGTAGCGCGCGCCTATAGTTCCAGCTACTCGGAAGGCTGAGGCGGAAGGATTGCCGGAGCCCAGCAGGTCGAGGCTGCGGTGGCCGGGAGCGGCCACTGCACTCCAGTCTGGGTGACAGAGTGAGCCTCCAACTCAAAAAAAAAAAAAAAAATCCAGTGAGGCTGGTAGATTATTTCCATATAACATATGAGGTTACTGAAATTACTCAAAGAGCCTGCGGTCACACAACTGGTCCGCAGTTATGTTACTCAACTTATGTGTATTTGATATCCTATCCTAGCTCTTTACATTACTCGACAGAAACTTTCAGCTGGTAAAATTCCATGAGTAGGATGAACCCCATTCTTGCATCTCTGAGTAGATATGAAATACTGTAGTTCACACCTCTCTGGAAGTTAGAACTAGCAACAGTCAGTCTAAACAGATCCTTCAGGCCTCACGTGTTAAACAGGTCATCTAGGCTTTGCCTTCAAGCTTTATCACCAGAGCTCAACAGTGATGCTGAGGAAGCATCTTTGGTACATCCTTTTCTGTGCCTCTCTTCCACTTTTAATAATCACTCTCTGGCATCCTTTCTCATCCTGCCCTCTGGATGCCCCGGGGTCTGTCCCTTCTCCAGGACTTCCCCTTCTAGCTGTGCCCTCCCTAGGTAATAATTCCATGATCTGGAACATCCTTGCAGCTTTCCTTCCCACTCCCACTTAGTCACTTCCTTATGGGAAGTACAACTCCAACAATTGGAAGTAAGTATAACTCCTATGATCCTGCCTCTTAGGCTATGCTCTATGTTTTCTATAGACGGTTAAAATAATTCCGCATGACCATGGCAGTTGTTGGAGGCTAATGGATTAATAAATTATGTGGCACAGCTACTATCTTCCACCATCATTTTCCTCCCCAGAAAAATGAAAAGGCGGGACTGAAGTAGTTCTAATATTCCATCTTTTTCAATTTCATTTTCAATCTATGATCCATGAACCTGCACACGTTATTCTTACACTTTGACAAGGGTCTTCTATATATAATGGGTCTTAATTAAATGAGCACTCTTTTCTCTTCTGCCCCTTAAATGGAATGCCCCAGGTTTAATGCTCAGTCGTATCCCCTCTTGTGGGGGATCCCTTTGACCCCACATTTATTCTGATGACTCCTAAATCTGTTTTCAGTCTGCCTTTGACCTTGAGCACCAGGTGTCTACAAGTAACTGTCTTCTGACCACTTCCACTTGGGTTTTCCATCGTCCCCTGAAATTTACTAGATACAGAACAGAATCGTCATTTCCAGACTCTACCAACCTGCTCTTCTTTTCTATTCGCCACCTCCGTGAACAGTGCCCTTCGCCTTGTCACCCACTGGAGGAATTTGCTCATTGTCTTACATTCTCTTCCTTTCTCACTTCCTACAATCATTCCAGTCAGCAGAGCTTGTTTATTCCTCATCTTCAACTTTGCTTTCATTCATGGAATACTCTTAACTCTCCAGGATAATCCCCATCACTTTTCTTAGAAATTATTACAGTGACCTTGTACAGGATTCCTATCATCTAGCACTGTTCTATAGGCAATCTTTCTGTCATGCTCACCCTATGGACTTGGTGGGGGAAGCAAATAGGAGAAGAAACATGGATGCTTTTTGCAAAATATAAGGTTTTCTACAAGTGTGCTTATTTGTTGTATTCTGGAAAAGCAGACAGCTGAGTCTTTGTGCTGCTTCCAGTGTCTACAGTGAACCTCTCTCCCTCCACTTTCAAAAATTATACCCATTCTTTAAGGCCTAGCATGAGCCCACATCTTCCAGACGCATGACTACCTCTGCCCACTTTAATATGTCTTCTCTCTAAACATCTATGCTTCCACTGTTTGCACTTCATTAATTCCACTCTTGAACTGCTATTTGATTTTCTGGTCCGTAGTTTATTCTCCATGACCAGATTATAAGGCTGCTTGAGGGCAAGGACAATATTTCATTTTGCTCCAACTTTTTGGCAAACTATGTTATGTAATTTATGAATGGTCCAAGACAATCTCTCTTTACTCTTAAAGAGAGATTGTCTTGGAACATTCATAAATTACATAACATAGTTTGTTTCATAATATATTTATATATGTGAGATATACAATATAGTTAGTGTATATACATAAGACTTCTCAAGATGCTCATCAGAAATGTTTGTTTTAACGTGGTGTTAAAAGATTTTGTGGGGCCACATTGCTAGCTGTCTTGGGTCACAGGTAACCCATGACTGCAGGTTGGACATGCCTGTTCTAAAGCATATTCAAAGATGCTCAGAAAACGATTGATCGGATGGATGGATGGATGGATGGATGGATGGATGAATGGATGGATGAGGGGACACTTCAGTGGGTCTCTGTTTGATCTGGTTTGGGATTGTGAATCTGGAGCACTGTATTCTGCTGGAAGGGAGGAAGCCTATGCTCCTTAATTACAGGGGGCCAGTCATCTAAGAGGAGGAGAAGCAACTGGATCCTGAAGCCCTGATGCCAATCAGGTGCAGAGGGAATGAAGCTACCCTAAGACAAAATGTTGATCCTTTCACCCTTGTGCTTCTCTTTCTTTCTTTAGTGGTGTACCAGGAAGAGATGGCACAGTCAGGTGATGAAGTGGGAGCAGCGTGTAAGGCGAACTGGGGCACCAGCTTTGCATCTTTCTTTCACAAGTACATCCATGGGTGGTAGCCCATTGTTCCTTCTGCCCAGATGGGTGCCTTATCACTTCCCCAGCAAATGGCGGTCAGTGTTCCTGCTTGTTGATTCAAATACACAGTTGAACAATAAATGAAACCTTGGAAAATCCACAGTGCCAGGGGTCTTCATTCATTGCTGATTTTAAATGAAACTTGATGTGTAGGATGAAAAGAGCCATTTGCAGGAAAGAATTTAAACTGCATTAGAAGAGGGGAGAAAATTGTCCAACACTTGGTCAGTCTGGCAAGGTAAAAGGGAATGTGGGGTGGGAGCAAGCTATTAGGGAAGGAAAGACTTTCTCACACAATGAACAGGCAGGGGGCAGAAGAAAGTGCCTGCGTGGGTCTGGAAACAATGCATTAGTACATGCAAAGTTCCCTGAGCAGGAGAACAATTCTTTCTTTACACTTAAAAAACATTACAAATACCTTCATGCTTCTCCCCCTCTTCTTCCAACTATGCCTCCCTTTCCTTTGATTGTCCGTCTATGGAACTGAAAGCATATTTGAGGTGCTTAAAGGAAGCCTTCAACTACTGTTTAACAAGTCAATACTAATTATTGTTTAGCACTGGATTATGGGCCGGATCATGGAATTAAAACAGAGCTGTTAGGACACCTTTGTACCTGGCAAAGAGTTAATGAGCACATGCTGAGTCCCTGTAGTAACTGCCAAGCTGGTTTACTATTTTATTTCAGTGGCACAGGAACAAAATCTAATAAATCGTTTTTCTTTTATCTCGATGCTTCCTTTCTTCATTAGTGAAATGAGGAAGCTTTATTGTAATGTTTATCATAAATTGGGAAATTATTTTTATATTATTCAATTAGTTGGTTATCTAGAGTGGTGTGGATGTGTATATTGGAGGGAAATTATAAGCAAGTCTTGTGTCAGCAAAAGTTGCTGGATTAATAGCAGAGAAAGGTGATTTGCCCTTTGAAACTGTGGATAGTGACTGGCTATCCATGACTCTGTGTGTGTGTGTGGATTGTGGATATGTAATACACAGAGTGGACAGAGTGAGTGAGTACGTGTGTGTGTGTATGTATTTGGCAGCCTACTTTTTGGAAATGGAAGGGCATGGTTTTTCCCTCCAGACACAGGCACTTAAGGTTTCTTGATAAGGGTTCCATCATTAGGACAATATGAGGGAGGGGAGGAAGCTGGAAAAACAGGGGTAAGTTCTGGACAATCTGTTTCTTCTGATGAGATGTCCAGCTGGGATGGCGACCAGATTTTCCATAGCAACTCAATTCACCAGATCCCTGAGCAACTAAATTGTCATGGCTTTGGGGTCCTGCTGATTGGAGTGGGATTTGAACCAGTGACCTGTAAGCGAGAAATGTTCTTTGCTATTGCTAGGTGCATGTGCTGTTTGATTTGACCCTCCCACCAACCCCCACTGGCTCCTCACAATTAACATTTAGCTGTGTTCAGCTCTGCAATGTAGGGTGCAGATAATCTGCTGATCAGATCTAAAGCTGATTTTTAAACCCTTGGAAATGGTTGGGAAAATATACTATTTGTATAAATGTTTCAAATTTTAATTTTTTTTAGTAAAGACAAAGCAAGGGAAATACTCTATACATATGTCAAGGCATATAAAATAAAATAGATAGGCTAAAACAGATTTGATTTTCTTTCCTGTAAGTTTTACTACTTAGTTTGGTAATTTATAATATTGGAGTTACTTTGTAGGAACCAGGATTACATTAAGATGTGCATCTCACGTAGTAGGTATTACATATAATATACACTAAAAAAAAGAACAACTCTTATCTTTAACCTCGGTATTGCATAAAGGTACAGGGGCTCAATTATAGATAAAAAGAGGGGAGATCTCAGAGGATTTACAAACCTATTGGCAGCTTCTCAAGGTATAGTACTGGGCCTGTATATATTGGTATTTAGCTTTTCGTGGCTCAGACAAGGAGAAACGTTGTAATTGATTTTATTTGAAAGTAAGAGATGGGGGCCAAAGGGGAACTTTTGGCCTCCTGTTTTTGCTTTCAGCCCATATAAAGTAAGCATTCCTATCAGAGGTGTTTAATGGTATACTTGGCCTTTTTTTCTTAAATGCAAGTGTGAATGGGTGCCTCAGGCTACACAAGCCCCACCTCTCAGAACCTCAGAGGCTGTGGGAATGATCCCTGCCCTCCAGACCCATCCTTAATTGGCCTATAGTACAAGAAGCAATTAAAACTAAGGGTCTGATTCATAAAATGTGAACATGCCATTTAAATGTGTGCAGGGGGATTCCTGCTCATAATGCTGGAAAAGAAGCAGCAAGGACTTGGTTTTTATCCTCTAAGCTCACTTTTCATAAATTTACTTTTCTCTTCTCCTCTGGGCCCTAAATGCCCTCCATCCTTTCTCTGACAGATCTAAAGCTAGCTTCAGGGCTAAGGCTGGGCTCAAGTCCTGGGGTGCTTGCTGACCCAGCCAGTCTCCTACCCTTCGTCTCTTGGCCAGATGCTTTAATCATCATTTTTACATATCTATTTCTATTATTTAATCATTTTTATAATTGCCTAACAGTATGGGGAATGAAAACTCCAGAAACTGAGTTGAGCATTGCTGTCTGCAGAGATTGAAGTGAAGGGAAAGCTGCCAGACAGACCCTGCCAGAGAGAAGCTCAGAAAGGAGCTGGGGAAGAGAAAGTACCCCAGAATTCCAAGAGGTTTAATTACAATACCAGGGAAACCCTCATTTGCACAATCACTATTTACATTTTCCCACAATTTATACTCTCCTTATGCCCACCCCTTCGCCCCATACTATTAAGCTTTTAATGTTGCTAATATACTGAGTTTCTGAAATTTGAATGGAAATTCTGTTCAGTTCAATGTGACTCTTGGAAAACGTTTCATAAATTCCTCTATTTATTTGTTATAGAATGAACACAGGAACAGAGAGAGTCTCTTTTTGGAGACACTAATTAGGGCTTAGAAGTCATACATTTTTTAGTTCAACCATAATTCCAAGCACAGGAGTCCATTTGAGATGTCTTTTAGACTAATGTCCAACCCTAGGAAAGAATTGTAATAATATGCCCTTGAGAATATTGTGTTAGCTGTCTGGGACAAACCAAGTTGACAAATAATCACTTGATTCAGTTCTTGTGCTTGCTTTGTTTGATAAACAATAGTCTTATCCTTATTATTTCCTGCAGTTTATATTATACTGTAATTCACCAAGTTTCAATTTATTTTCCAGAATGGTGCAATAGGCCTCGTTATCCTGGACTCATTTTTTTAGCCTTTCTAATGGGACAAGGGGTTTCGAGGTGCTTCAGCCTAGTAAAGGACTGCATCTACACCATACCAAACAACTAGGCAGAAAGTGAAAAAATTCAGTCCATCTCCCAGATGGCTCCAGATGCATGGCATTGTGTAGACAGAAACAGCCAGATGGCTGAATGGATTTTTCACTTTCCATCTGGGTGCATGACATGGTGGAGATGCAGCCAAAGCCTTGAGCCAAAAGAAAATGCCAGCCAAGGAGATGAGGTATTGCTACTTTCCAGGCACCTAATTCCTGCTGGGTGGTATGTGTGACCTTGGTTTAATTTATTCTTTCAGAAAGAGGTCACTCTTATGGGAATGATGATTGTCACCCTCTAGGAATGAAGAGGCGGGGCAGACGGGCCTAGAGACATGGCAAGAACATCTCATTTGCTTTCTTGCGAGGATAGGTCTCTTACTGACTTGGTCGGAACAGCGACACCTGGGGAAGGCCTTCTCCTTCCAGGTCTCTAGAGGTCAGCAAGCTGGAGGTATGATAAAACACCAAGTGAAAATGAACACATCAAGGGGCTTGCTGTCCATCACGGGCATCACTAAATCTTTTTGAACAACCCTGGGCAGTGAATTATGGCAGCATGGAATTGACTTACAGTTTATTTCTAGTAACAGGCAGTTACTGTGTCAAATCTGAAACCATTCAGATAGGCCTATAAAAATATATGACAAAGTAACAGGCTACCTCTAGCTCCTTTTAGCATGTTTATGAGTTTAAACTGCATTGAGCTTGTGTTTATAGAAATGAATTCAGGGATTTCTTATGTCCTATCCCTCCTCTCTCTCCCTGCCCTGCAACCTGTTCTTTTATGGCCATGGGGTGGTATCCAAGTCCTTTGGAATGTTTGAACTCCCAACCGGAGTTGCCATTCTGTTGAGAGGCAATTTTATTGATGAGCATACAACTTGTATTTTTCCGGAACAGTTGAAGTTCTTTTATTGAGGAATAGGACAGTTAAATGACAGTTGCAAAAGAAAATCATCTCTGAGTTACCTTTCACCCACTCTTCCCCCCAACACTGTTTGACACTTACTGAGAAACTAATTGCAGCCTGAGTGGGTCCATGGGACAAATGCTGCAATCCAAGCATAATGCGACAAAATATAATAAGGTAACATATTGTTAAAAGTCAATACCCCAAGTCTAACAATACGGTGTCACAGACTCATAAGCGTGTAACCATATAATACATAATTGTCATCTGCAGAGAAAAGATCTAATTTTGATAATGCATATTGAGATTGGTTGTCTGAAAAATGCTTATGGCTCCAGAAGGTTTGACAGTCCTGAATATCACATAATAGCATGTAGCCAAGGAACATGGGATGAAGGAAAGAAAAAAAGACTCTATTCCAGAATGCAAGCACTCCCACTCACAGTTTTATTTTTAAAAGAACACGATTCTGCTCAGACAATGAGCGAGTTTACAGTGAAGGGTGATTTGTTCTTGGATTTCCATATCTGGAATCCGCGTGTGTGCCCGAGGGTCCCGCTCTATCCTCTCAGGTCTGAGCTGAACAACTCTTCTTTGGCAGACAAAAATATCCACAGGTCTCTGACTTAAAAAGATTTGGTTTGGGTTTAAACTTTAAAGAAACTGAGCAGAATCAACTGATTTTTGAGCCATACTATTTACTACCTACCTTATTTTCTCAATTCTAGGAAATATCTTTTTAGCAATTTAAGAGATCCGTGGTCAGCATTCTTCTTATAGTCTATGTGTAGATTTAACATATTTTTCCTTCTTTTACTCCTAAAGATGTTTTAAAATCAAATATATCCCTTCTAACTCATGACACTTTAGAGTTGAGGAAGTACTATAATAATAAATTTGCTAGCTACCATTTTTGGTTGTTAAGAAAACAGAAGAACTTTGACAAGGATCATTTCATTTCAATTTCATATTAGTTCTACGAAGAAGCAAAGTTTATTCTCACTTTACAGATGAGGAAACCAAGGCTCATAGCCAATGGGTTACACTAAAGACCTTCTTTCCCCTGTAGTTCAGGATCTGGTCATTTCCAGATATATCGCCACATGGCAAGAGATGGGGCAATGAAGTGCTTTGTTTTCATACACATAACTAATGATTCCTTGAGCCTCATTAGTTCCTGCAAAACTCGGGCCCCAGTTGATCTGGATGTAGTTCTCATAACTAAAAGATATGTACCTCTCACATTTCTGGAATATTTGTTTATAAATCTTGCCTCAGACCATTCATCTGAAGCTGCTTTTTCAATACCATATATGTTTGGGATCATATCTTAAGTCCCTTTACTCGATGAAGTCTTCCTGAGGGCAGGGGCATATCCATGGCTCTTCTTTAATTATCCTATCAAAGCACTTAGTCTGCACCTAGTGTGTGAAAATTAAATATGTGTGGAACAAATATATAGCATTAAAGATATAAGACCAGTATCTTTTAAAGGGGAGAAAGGAATTTTGAAGTCATCAATCTTGATAGTGTCTGATTCCCTAAAGGCAACTTCTCTCTTAAGACACATTCATTCATTCATCCAGTTTTTATTGTAAATGATTCTGTGTGCAAAACATTGGGTCAGATGCCCTGGAGAACATAGAGAGAAACAAGAAGTAAAACCTTTGTCTTTGAAGAGGTTATAATCTAGTTGACACAATCACACAAATGTAAATATTAGCAGAGACAGTGGATGTGTGAGGACTACATAAGAGGTTGGGATGGTTATTTTTATTATAATTTAAATATATAATTCAAAGCAGAGTATTAATTGCTCTGTGAATTCAGAGAAGGGAATGTGTCAGTATGAATGGCTGGGGAAAGCATATTATCCAGGGGGTGTTGTGCATGTGGAAATGAGGAAGGGCATTCCAGGCAAGGAAAGACTAAAGAAAGAAAGGATCTTGTGTGGCATCATCTCCATTTTAACTGAAGTGGGAATGTTGGTACAAGAGTGAATGCAGCTGCAAGAGGTGCTTGAGCAGAATCATGGAGGTTGTCAACTGCCAGGCCAAAGGGCTTGAGAAGCCACCCAGAGTGTTTGAGAAGGAGAGAAGCCTGGCAAAAGTCTGTTTTCTGGGACGATTTCTTGGCTTGGAACATAAGCTGTGCAACTAAGCCCAGAAACAGGAAGTATTATGAGAGAATGAAAAACATCTTTGAGAAGAGTCCTATTTTGTTTAAATACGTTTAAAATATTTGAAAAGATGGAAAGAGTTTCTCTTCAACAACTGGAATTGTTAAAAGCAGATTTTAAGTGCTCATAACGGAATGGTTGATGATGCTGGGAAATTTCATAGCGTGGTGAAGCTGTAGTCATTGGAAACAGGGAGAGCCAGGCTGGGGTGAGGGGGTGGGCAACTGAAGCAGCTGCAAGCAAAACCTAATTGGAAGGTGGAACCAAGGAAGCATAATACTACCACAGACAGTAGGTCTATGGAAACAAATTGTCTTAGGATTCTCTGAGAAAAAAATTGGGAAAATATGGAAAAGTATGGCAGGAAACTAGCACTTAATAAGTTCCTCTATATGCTAATTTTTTTCTTGTTCACTTTGACTCCTTAAATCCCTCCAACATCCCAGTGAGGGAGGTGTTATTATTACCACTGCATATGTGATAAAAATGAGTCTCAGAGAGCTTACATGACTTGTCCAAGTAACCAAACCAGACTTTGTGTTGGGTTTCATGCTAAGAATTGTTCAAGTCTAATCCTAAGTATTTCTCACTGCACCTGACAGCATCCTACTGACATGCCTGCCCATTGCCTATTATTTGGGAGATGAGAATCTTGGAGATGGTGAATACCCACCACTCTCATTGCCCACACACTTCCTGGCCTGGGCTGTCTGGATCTTATCTCTCTCACTATCATGGGAAAAAATGGGTATGTTAAAGAAACAAGCCCCTTCTCAAAGGACAGGACAGAGATTACCCAACCTCTCATATAGTGCCTCTTTCCCTCTGGCCTTCAATTTGGGATTAGGAGGGTGAGATGTTCCAGTCAGACACATAGCCAGCAGGAACCTAAGCAGGGAACACTGTAAGGACGGCAAAGGAGAAACACTCCAGGAAGGGCTTGCTTCAGTCTGGTTTTATTTTCCTCTACTCCTCCCGTTCATTAAAGACTCTACCCTTAATAGGGGGCCCACACTTGTGTGTCTCTAAGGACTTAACTTGTCATTGATCCATTTCAGAGCTCCTCTTCCTCCTCAAGGGTGGATTTTGGGGGTCAAGGTGGCAAAGCCGTGAGCTTCCCCTAGAGTCTAGACTGGTCCTTCCCAACATTTTTCATGTCATGGCACAAATATAAAATGGTAATGTTTATAGGGCACTCTGGAGAAGATGGATGAGCTGTTTATGGCTGAGGCACTGGTCCCAGACTCTAGCCCCATCCAGTCTTCCTGAGGCCTCACTCATGGCCCATATGAGGCATACCTGTGTGCTCACTGGCTGGAATCCCCGGGCTGGAGAGGATCCCTGCTCATAGCCCTCAGCAATGGATTCACAGGTGTGTTATCAGTGGTCAGTACAGGCTCTGACTTACCTGTATTTCATAAGGTTTTCAGTATTTAAAAAAAAAATGCTAAAGGCCCAAAATAGGTTACAAAACTGTGATGTAATGGAAATATGCTATTCACATGATAATCACAGGATTTATAAAATAATACTTAGAGAGTATAAATGGAGACAAGTTTAAAATTACAGAGTGAGCATCTTCTTTCAAGCTTGTCAGGGTATCTTGGTGAGGTCAGTTATAATGGCTTAATTTTATCTGAAGAGCATACCCAAAGTCTACAGTTGATGCCCTTGTGCATCCCTCCCACTCCAACTCAATGAGTAAGTCCCGATGAGTAATGAGGATTATAATATAAGCTATGGAAATATATTAGGTGATTGCTATATGCAAAAGTACTGTGCTTTTACATGGACTGTTTAATCTACACAGCAATCCTAATTATCTCTGTTTTACTGATGAGTAGACTGAGGTTATGAGGAACAAATTAAATAAGTTACTCAAAGCCATATGGCTACTGAGTGTTGGCGGTATGATGCTAGTACTGTCAACATGTCCAGACTAAACTGCAAGAATTCTTAGAGAATTCTCCTCAGATGCAGAAGAAAAAACAAATCGCAAAGTATTATTTGCTAACCGGCCTTAAAAGCTGACCCTTCAGCTGTACTAATGGCAGGGTAAATGTAAATATTATGCAGCACAGTTAGTGAAGTCCTTTGCACCCTTAAGTAGCCAATGGACCAGTACTTTGGGTTGCTAGATTTAGCAAATAAAATCTCACAATGCTCAGATAATTTTGAATTCCAGTTAAACAATAGATAATTTTTTGTGTCCTAAATACTACATGGGGCATACTTATATTTTAAAAAAACCTACCCACTGTTTATCTGAAGTTCAGACTGAATTGAGAGTCCTGTATTTTGCCTGGCAACCTTTTCATTGTTGATACTGTCTGTTGGTAGGTAGGGATTTCCTTTAATATTTGTGACTCCTTGATAGCACTAGACAAAAGGGAGTATTATTTAAAATGACAAAATAAATAGCAATGACCACAGAATCACAGGAGGAGAGAACAGTGGAGAATTGTTGTAGCTTTGTTGCCCTTTGCTACACAGTGACTACGTTCAGACCAAAAACAGACCAGGTTTTTGTGCCTTGCCCACAAGTTAAATTACAGAAAGCAACTGTGGCCACCTCTGCGGCCACCTGGGGAGTCCCAGTGTTGTGAATATTTGGGAAATAAAAGGAAGAGAAGTGCCACGAATGGGCTTTCCCTGATATGGAGCTCCAAGAGGAAGTTAAGAGGGGACACTGGATTGAGAAGAGAGAAGATATTTCTAAGTAGAGGACAATAGATATGAGGGTACAGAAAGGCAGAACAACAGTCTCCTTAGAACTACTGTGAAAGGAAAGGGCTCAATTCACTTGGAAGTCGATCAGAATATATCACGAGGGGCAAAGAAATAACATTTATGGAGTATTAAGTAACAAGCTGTTCTTTCTTGAATAGTGTCCTCTCAAAATTCATGTCTACCTGTGAATGTGACCTTAACTGAAAATAGGGTCTTTGTAGATGTAATCAAGTTAAGATGAGGTCATACAGAATGGAAGAGAGCCCTAAGTACAGTATGACTGTTACCCATGTAAGAAGAGGGTAGTTTGGACACAGAGACACAGACTCACAGGGGAAAACCATGTGAAGGTGGAGACAGAGATTGGAATGATGGGTCTATAGTTCAAGAAATGCCACAGGTTGCTGGCAACCACCAAAAGCTAGAAGAGGCAAGCAAGAATTCTCTCCTCAAAACTTCAGAGAGATCACGGCCTCCAATACCTTGATTTTGTACTTCTGGTCTCCAGAATCATGAGAGGTTATAACCATCCATTTTGTGATCACTGGTTACAGCCACCCTGGGAGATGAATACATGTCAAATTTTGTTAATATCTTCCATAGAGATACAAAGGTCAAAATGTCATTGAGGGAAATTCAAGAGAAAAGACAATTCACCACAAGTTCCCTACTTTAATTAGCCTCTGAAACAGATGTAATCACAAAGGACTGCAGTTGGTAAACTTTTTCTTTAAAGGGTCAGATAGTAAATATTTTCAGCATTGAGGGTTCTCTGTGGCAACTACTCAATGCCGCCATTGTAGGGAGAAAGCTGTTAGACAATATATAAACAAATGGGCAGGGCTCTGCTCCAATGAAACTTTATTTACAAAACAGGCAGTGGGTTGGTGAGATGGAGTTGGCCCCAAGGTTGTAGTTGGAAGACCCCTGACAAAATCATGGCATTTGCAGACTTCCCTTGCCTTGTGAATGTGTGGACATTCGCAGTTGGCTACATGTTTAAACTCCATCTGTGTGTCCCTGGCTTCTCCTATGCCTAGTGGCACTGAAACATCACGTGGACTAATATTCCTGAAGCCAAGTGACACCTCAGTGAGAATATCTTTCAATATGCACTTGTGCACAGGCTCCTGTGGCACAAGGTGCTATGACGACTTGTCCTTTCCCACTGTGCTCAGAATCAGGATTTGAATTCGCCAAGAAAGTAGACTCATCACTTCCTGTCTGCTCCTCATTTTGAATCCTACATGACATGACTCATCTTGTTTACTGGGCTTGGTTCTGAGCAACTTTTGATTCATTCCAAAAGTCAAGTACACCCTCAAAAGATCAAGATTGGTATTTTGGGGTCTTTCCAAAGAATTTGCTAATGGGTCTGACACATAGTCCTAATGAAGGGTTCTATACTTTTCTTGTTCTGGCAGCATACAGGGTAAGAGCTCAGCCTCCCAGTACAGATCTTAGGAAAGGATGGAGCCTCGGCTGTGATTATAAATGGGGCGGGGCTTATTAAAAGATAATTTGCATCATCTTTCATGCTCACTTTATTCAACTGGCCCAAATGTGATACACATGTACTAAAGTAATATGGGCATGTAGACATTCCAGAGACTGGGGGACACTGGCCACATTTACCCATGCAATCTCTGCTTTTACCTCTCAGCCAGGTAACCAACACCTCTGAGAAGTGATTCCTCCTGAGGGAGCTTTTCTAAAAACATCAGAAACGTCCAGGCCTCGATCCTGTCTCGACAGAGAAGCAGCTGTACACATCACAGTTTATCAGTATTTCTGAGAGACGCTGGCTCCCCTGCTCACTGCTGTAGGCGAGGGTCTCAGAGGAGCCCTTCTGGCTGATATTGCAGGACATTTTCTTACCCTCTCCACTATAGAGTGTTAGTTTCCTACTCACTGCCGTGTTCTTTCTTGTTAGAGAGATGCTGAGTGTGTGAGAGCAGGAAACACCTGAGGCTCACTTGAGGCTGTTAGATGTGATCTCACCTCATCTTTTGAGGCACTGGAGGGAGGAGTGCTGGATTTCCTTTGAAAGTTGGGTCTTAGCTGAACACAGGCAATGGTCCTCAAACCATCTGTCCATTTCCTCACATTTTTAAAATTTAAATATAATATATTATCATTTATATTTTATTTATGCTAGTTATATTGTCTATATTATTATAATTACATTATTCTGGTTTTTTTGTTTGTTTGTTTGTTTGTTTTTTGAGACAGCATTTCACTCTGTTGCCCAGGCTGGAGTGCAGTGGCATGATCACAGATCACTGCAACTTCAACTTCCTGGGCTCAGGCAATCTTTTTGTCTCAGCCTCTCAAGTAGCTGGGACTAGAGGCATGTGCCACCACACCTGGCTAATGTGTATGTTTTTTGGAAAGATGGATACTTGTTATGTTACTCAGGCTGGTCTCAAACTTCTGGCCTCCAACAATCCTCCTGCCTTGGCCTCCCAAAGTGCTGGAATTACAGGTGTGGGCCACTGTGCCTGGCACCATTAATTCTGATGATTATAGGACTTCCAAGACTCCCAAGGAATAATCTCCCTTCTATGATGAGGAGAAAAGTATCTCAGGTTTGCACAAATGAAATATTCCCCAGTAACAATACAACCAGCATGATATCTGCAAACAACTTAGCTTTACCTGGCTTCTTGGCCTGCTGAAAGGTACCATGTTAATGAAAACTTTGTCAGTATTTTGAATCACTATAAATTATAGGCTTTGAGGAAAATGCATCCTCATGTCATCTTCATGATGGGTCCTTAATGGCAAAAGTGACATTTAGAAGGGGTCTAAAAGGCACTAGATCTAAAATTCTTCTTAGAAAGAAGAATGTTTCACCTAGTGCCATTTGCTGTTCCACTGTTCAACTCCCTAAACCTGGCCACAAATCATTTTGAGCTTGAGCTTCCATTTATTCTCTCTGCAAATCCCATATTCAATACCTTCTCTACTGGTACCATTTTTCTTCACTAAAGACAGCAGAATCAGGAACTGCTTTGTTTCCTGCTTTTGTTTTCCTGTCCTCAACGAATGAGAGCTTACCTTGTGCCGCTATTTCCATTTTTACTGAGGGATTCCTCTCCCTGTGACTAGGATGGAGCTATATTTTTTGTGTGTGTCTTCCCCACAGGACCTAGTGTGGTGAAGAGCACTGAGAAAGAACCAGTGTTCACCACGTCCCTGCTGATTTGAGTTCAGGGAAGGTGGTGGACCCCTTTCCTCTATCTCTCCAAAATCAATTGAAAGATTACTGGAGAGGGAGGTAGTGGGATAACTTCAAGGTAGGTGATAAAATCGATGGTAATAGTAACAAGAGCTATGATGTATTGAACACTCTAGTGGATGATGTGATACTCTGCCCAAAAGCCCTTGAAGTTTTTTTATTTCTATATTTTTACCATTTTGTGCAACCATTTGTGGCTTTGAGGATTTTATTGCTTTGCTTCCAACTGCCAAAAACTAGTACTCTTCTTCTAGAGAACTATCTTCAGACTGCTAGAATTTGCTTTGCCCATGGGGTTCCCCTCATAAAGGCCTTAATCAATTTCTAAGAGACTCAGGAATATGAACACCCAGTTTCTTGCCTTCTGGAAACTCGGAGGCATAACTTATACTCTAGAGTTATCCTGGGGAACAAGTTGAAGCTATCTTCCATGGGACTTCACCTGATAAAAGGTTATTTTCTGGCTTCCTCCTTTTCTTTTCTTTGCGTTGGAGTTTCACTCCGTCATCCAGACTGGAGTGCAGTGGCACACTCCCGGCCACTGCAGCCTCAACCTGCTGGGCTCCGGCGATCCTTCCACCTCAGCCTTCCAAGTAGACAGAACTACAGGTGCGCACTAATTCCCCTTTTCTTAACTGCTTCTTTTCCGGTTCAAATTTGCTCTGGGAAGACTTTCTTATACAATCATCTCAAACACACATTAACCCTTTAATTCTCATATTGGGGTCTAAATCTAAGGGGGCCTCCTAAAACTAGAACCTAACATATTACATCCATTCTATTAGGCACTTTGGACAGTTTAGCACTGCTCCTTAACCCAGTCTTGCAAGGTGGGCATTAGGACCCTCATTTTGCAGATGAAGAAACTATGGTCCGGAGAGATAAATGGCTTTTCTGGTTTCACCCAGCGAGGAAATGGCAAATTCCGAATTCTGCACCCAGAATTCTGACTCCATCTCTAAAATCTATGCTCTTTTACTCTGTGAGGTTTGTGCCAAGTCAAGTGAATACTCCTCTGAGGGAAGTCATAACAAAGATGTTAGAGGATCTTTGCATTTTTGCCTCAGAGGGGCCTCTGCCTTAGAAAGGGCTTTTTCCTACATGCCAGGACATGAGGTGATTTCACCTTCTCCTGGGAGGGCTGGAAAACTTGGGCAACTGGAAAGGTTTTTTTGTTTGTTTGTTTGTTTTTTCCTAATACAAAACAAAACACCAGACTATGTAAAATGGCAGCTGCCAGAAATATTGTCCTCGTCCCTCTCCAAGTGCCAGTAAAAAATTAAGTTATGATTCTATCCTCTGCTGAAATGGGCTTTCGTGGGATCGGAGTAGTTATGGTCCTAATCCACAAACTATTCATCACAGTGGCATTGGCAAATGTTTGTGAGCAGTAACTTCCCCCCAGTGAATCTCTCGCATTTCCACAGCTAATGGTTAAACAGGAGTTGAACTGATATTTGCATCTCTCTCAGCCTCTGGCAAACTGATTATTAGTGCAATAAATATACAACATTTAATAACTCTTCACTTTTCCACTTTGAAACCATTAGTTGTATCCAGGTTGACTGTGAAGAACTTCAAATTCAATTCATTAACATTTTCTTAAATAGTCCTCTTAACAATGCAGGTCTCACTTTCCCATTATGTACTGTCACTAATAATGGTTTTTACTTCTAACCTATTATTAATTAAAAAGTAAAAAAGAGTCCTCCACTTTCCTCATTTCCGAATAAGGTTTATATCCTCTCTGTGTGAACTGCAAAGAGGCCTTTGGAGTGTGGCTTGTAGTGTTTGATAATTGCTATCAAGGTAAATAATTTAGCTGGTCAGACGGAGTGCACTTCTTCCTGCCTCAAGTGGACAGCTAAAGTCGCGGCCAGTCGGGCATACCAAACCCAAGGCAAAGAGAGTCAGAACGGCATGAAACTTTCATTAGGAGCAAACAGGAAAAGGCAGCCTTTCTTAGGGGATGCCGCTGTGACCTCTGAAGCTTGCTGTGACCTGGGACATGGCCATCCCCCACACATCTGCAGCCAGACCAGGACTCCCAGGCTCCTGGACCCCCACCCCCAAGGAGGCATCTTTCCCCAAAGGCTTTAAAGATTTTGCCATGAAGGACAAATGAACAGGCACAGATCCTCTGGATGCCCTAATCTTTTCTTTCCCTACTTCAAAGCCTTCTGCGTTGCTTCTGAGCCTGTAATTACCCTGGAGGTATTTTAGACTTGAAGCGACACCAGCAGAATTGCACTTCCTGATCATGGGAGTCCACAGTTGTGTTGAATCAATTATGAAGCTGGTCACGAGATGGAGTTTTTCAGCCATGACCATTAAAGAGGAATCATGATCTAGCCCAACTCCTTGTGCTCAGAGTAAGAGACCCACAATCTGAAATTAAAGAAACACTAGCCACTTGATGTGGTTTAATTTAGTCTTTACCTCCTTAATTAAAAGCATACCATTACCCACCCACATTACAAACTGACACTTTTATGACAGATTGTAACTAGGGAAAAAAAACTGTAAAAGTTAGGTGGAGCTAAAACACTGATTTTAAGATACCAACAGAGGCTCCCAGACATCAGAATAGAAGCTACATTTATTTAAACTGGAAGCTCTAAACAAGCTTCCAGGCTACTTGAGAGTCAGTTCTCTCTCTGTTTGTCTCTGTCTTTCGCTCAGTCACATGCACATGCACACCCACACACACAAACACACACACACACACACACACACACACACACACGCACAGCTTTGCTTATTTGCCATCAGCGGTCCAGAAAGAGGAGGAAGAGTTTCTTTCTCGGCTATTCCTTTTGGAGACCTGTGTACTATATGATCAAACCAGGGGAGCTTCAGGGGAAGGGAATTCAGACCAACTCTCAAGTCCTGGAACCCTGAAATCATCCTGGCACCGCAGGGGCCGGCCTGGAGAGGTCTGGCTTGGAGAAGGTGAGCTGAGTACAGGACTGCACTAGTTGCACAGCGGGTCATGATGAACCTCCCTTGACTTGCCAGTTCTGCTCTGAGATATTCACAGGCTTTCAGAGACAAGCTGCCAGCAAGTGAGCTCACTCCATACACTCAGATGGTCCGGGCTCTGCCACCTTGGGCTCACCTCTTCTGCAGTGAGCTCCATGGCGCCTGAACCTCACAGGGATAGCAGGCTCACCTCTCCTCGTCGGCATCCCTAGTTCTTTTTCTTCTCACCTCCGGCCCTGTCCAGCCAACCTCATTCCTCTGCTGCCTATTTTTTTTCTACTTTGAGAGTAACATAACCTATGTTCAGAACATGAACAGTTACACTGTGCATTCAAATTCTTGCTGTGCAACTCCCTAGCTAAGTGATCTGCATCTCGGTTTCTTCATCTATAAAATGGGGATGGTAAGATCAACAACTGCAGATGTTATTGTGAGGATCCAGTGACCTAATTCAGGTTAAATACTTAGAATAGCAGATAATAAACACTATAAGTCATTCACTTCTAAATTTTTATGCTACTTCCCATTTCCAGCTTTTCAAATGCTTCAATCACAATAGGTCCTAATATACAAATCTCAGCAATTCAGAACTGAAAGACTTTCATGATCAAGCAGCCAGATCACCCCTCATTTTTTCAATGAAGAAATTGAGACCCTGAGAGATACAGTAACTAACATTTTAAATAGATTGAGTGGTAGAGTGGATTCCGCTTAATCCAGTGATCTTTTGAGCACCTTCTTTACAAATATTTCTCCTCGTTCCTGATGAGAGCTCTCTGGGACTTGGGATTGCTAGAAAGAGCAGAAGCTCTGAGTGCAGGATTTTATAATATTAAGGCTTTGCTGACCAGCCTCAGATTTATGTAGGCAGTATGTGGTCTCCTTGGAATTAGTTGAAGGGTGATTAGAAATTCCCAAATAACTTCCCTATTGCTGCTGGACATTCCACCATTATTTTAAAATAATAATTATACCATGAAAAAAGTCGACCTCTTTTAAAAAAATTATGCATACTACTCCGAATATGCAGAAAGCACCCAGAATTTTAGTGTGAATGAGACATCTTTTCTACACAGAAAAGCTTGGGAGCCTTAGGCCCCAGGGAGGAAATTAGTTTTGAAAAGGGGGAAAGTGAGTGGAAAGGGCAGAGGTCACTGAAAACAAGCTATTGAGACTCCACAGTTTTGCCTGGAGCGATCTTGATATCATGTTTTCAACCAGGTCTCCTCTGCCCCTTCATCTGCCTCTGCCTAGATGAATAATGGATTCGAACCGAATGTTTAAGAACAAGCCCTTAACTGATTGGGTGACTGGTTGTTGGTAACAAGTTTCCCTGACACATGTTGACTGTCCATCCCTGGTGGGGGTCATCTGGAAGGCACCTTAGTTTCTAGGACTTGACTAGGAAAAAGACAAGAGTGGGATGGCCCTTCGATCCATCACCACCCCAGTCAGCCCCATAGGGGCTGAGCTTTTCTCCCTGCAGTTATCATCCACCAACCTGCTGTGCTTTTGCTATGAATTACCTCCAAGAAACTCGAAATGGACTGAAAGTCACAATGCCTGAGTGAGGAGCTGGGGTTGTGGTGCAGATACCTACTCAGTAGGTTCATACCTCTTCATTGTGAGCTACAAGCCTGGCTTGCTACTGGTGTCTCTGAAGACCACCTTCTGGTCCTAAGACAGAGAACAGGGCAGTGGAAAGACAGAGTGCACCTCCTGTTGTGACGCACTGAGGAATTCCCACCTCAAACACATAACCTGAATCTAATCATGATGCAAACCGAAGCTGAAAGGCGTTCTACAAATACTGGCCTGCACGCTTCAAGAATGCAAATATGAAAGACTGACCTACCTATAAATTGGCTCCAGGTCACTGCTGAGACCTCTGATGGCTGCCACCCTGAGCATAAGACCTTTTTTGGTAGGACTTCTCATTCCCACCAAAGCCCTAGATGGCAAAGGAAACAAAGACAAACATGCTATCCATATGCTTCTGCTATCAAATGCAAAGACTTTCTGCTTCATTATGGGGAGGTGACTGACTGGTCAGCTCATACATAGCATTTTTCATGGAAGCAATCATTGGAGAGAAAGTGTTGAAATTCTGAACACACACAAGGAAAAAACCCCCAAAACTATGTTGATAGAAATTGCCACCCTCAGCACAGCTTGCTCAAGCATAGCCCTGTGGGAGCAGCCTTCTGGAAATGGAGGGAAGGGCACAAAGCCATGCCACCCCCAAGAAAATGCCAGATTGTCCTCAAGGAAGGTTGGCCCAGTTTCCCCATAGCTTCACATCCTTGGCAGCTCTTTCCTTGGGCTTAATTCAGAAGATGATGCTCCTCTGGGGCAGAACTCGCTGTGTGACCTTAGTCTTAATTACCTTTTCTGCACAATAAGAGGGGAGTGCCTGTGGTCTCTTTTAACCAGAATTGCAATGATTACATTAATAGTATATAGTGGACTATACAGATATACGTGCATTGAATGACATGCTATTGGTTTGTGATGTCTCCTGTAAGGTCTGTAATTTAATATTATTTGTAAATTAATGGGGATGACATCTGAGTAAGTCTGGGCATTTTGTTCATTAATCACACAAACATAAAACCGCATTAAGGAGCCTTTACTTATAGCATGCGTTCTGATTAAGTTATGTACCCTGCAGAAGAATGCATGTTGCATCTCTTTTATTCCACAAAAGGGGGTCTATAAAATGGGTGTTTCTGTACCTGAGTACCAGGTTCTAATGGGTTCCACCAACATACTCTTCATACATCTGGAAAACACAATCTCATATTCTCTGTAGTTATGGCCATCATTTCTTGGCTACATAAGGCAGACCAGTGGTTCTAAACCAATTTTAGGTAATAGATCTCTTTGAAAATTAAATAAAACCAATGACTATTTTCTCCTAAAATGCTCATAGGTGCAAGACATTGCATACACTACCAGGGGCTTCTTGGACTGCCCAGAAAAATCTTAAATGCCAGATTGAGAATCCCTGCTGTGTAGTTATAAATACAGCCATCTCTTCTTATCCAAGGATTTGTTTTCTGAGATTTCAGCTACCTGTAGTCAACCATGGTCTGAAAATGATAAATGGAAAATTCCAGAAATAAACAATAAATTTTAATTTGTGTGCCATTCTAACTTGCAAGATGAAATCTCGAGCAGTCCCATTCCTGGCCTGGAATGTGACTCATCTTTTTTTCCAGATATCCATGCTGTCTATGCTCATCAGCTGTTAGTCACTTAGTAGCCATCTCAGTTATCGGATGGACTGTTGTGGTATTGTAGCACTAGTGTTCAAGTCACCCCCTCCCTTTTTTTTTTTACTTAATGATGGCCCCAAAGAACAAGAGTAGTGATGCTGGCATATTAATATTATTGTTGCATTTTATGATTAGTTGTTGCTAATCTTTTACTGTGCCTAATTTATAAATTAAGCCTTATAACAAGTATGTATGTTTAGGAAAAAGCATAGTATGTATAAGGTTTAGTACTATTTAAGATTTCAGACATCCACTAGGGGCCTTGGAACATATGCCCTGTGGATAAGAGGACACTGTTATGTTGAAGAGCATGGAACAAAATCAGCTATTTTCTTAGAGGTAGTTTGAAAAAAAATTTACTTAAAATCAAGTAATTACAATGTTCAGGCCCTGAAAGGACAGAGGTAGCTAAGTCTCCTGTACCCTAAAAACGAAACTTTCTGAGTTACTGTTGCCACCAGGGTAAAGGAGAACCCTATTGAGTCTCTGCTGGAATTCCTGGGGCATCCTGCTAACTTCAGGCTCCTCTTGATTTTGAGGACTGGTCCAATTTCTCAGTGACATGAAGAAGATCAATGAGAAGCTGTGGAAGGCTGTTGGAGGGTCGCACAAACCCAGCACCTACCCATTTTGGGGGGATGGTGATTCCTAGTGTAGGTAGAGATCACCACTTGTCACGTAGCTTGCCAAGCAGAGCTCCAGGAGGGATGCCAACAGCCTTGTTTCATGAGACATTCTCTTTTCTCCATCCCCCATCGTGTTAGAACTTCCAGAGAAGTGCCAGAAGGAGAAAGAGAGTAGGAGAAACACATTGCTCTGTATCTATGGAGTTTTCTCTGTCCTTGGATTTTGAATTTTTGGTTGTTGACCATTGGCTAGGACCATATGGCTCTCTGTTGTTTTCATTCACATCTCCTCTCCAGCTCCCCACACAATGTTGGGACTGTTTGCAAGGCTCCTTTCCATCAGTCCGCCCAGCAGCATATGACATCTTGGGGATTTGCATTTTTTAATTTAATCATTAGCTTAATGTTTGGGGGACATTAGTCATAGGAAGTTAGTCTCATTTATCCAGATGCATTTTTGAAAGTTACAGCTCTTTTCTCTCCACCATAATGCCCCCCTTGAGCATGCCTTCTCCCATTTCCTTTAAAAAACACTCTGTTCTTCTGGAACTTTTAAATAAAGACATCAAAGCTGGAAGGAATTATTAATTCAGAAACTACATTTGAGACTTCCAGAGGAGTTGAACCTGGCTGGAGTTGTGGAGGAACTGTGTTGGTGTATGGTCAGGAAATGACTTAAACTTGATCTTCAAGAGCCTGAAATTGCTCCCCTGAAAAATGGAAAGGCACTTCTCTTGCCTACAACCCTCTGGGGAGACCTGAGTCCAGTGCTCGCTTCCCTTTCAATGCTAATGAATGAACGAAGTTTGCTCCCCAGGCTTCTGGCCAACAGAACTGGAACCATTTTTGGAAGCTGGGCTGCTTTTTGTGTTTTTGGGCTTTGTAAGTTGCTGGACAGATGGCTCTGGAGGGGAAGGTGGGGCTTGGCATGGGCTTTGGAAATGTTGACTTTAGATAGAAGGGAGGAAGATTATTTCAAGTAAGCAAGTGATATGAGACATGAGTGTGGAAGCAGGTATAATAATGAATATTCTGGGCCTTATGTATACATCCACATGCATTTAGCAGGAGATCAAAGCTGTTGAGCCTCGCTAGAGCAGGATAGGGTAAGAGTAGAATACTTTCTTTCCATGTCTGTTAGAGTTTAGACATTATTTTGTGAGCAATCTAGAGCCTTTGAAAGCGTATCTCTGGCTCCTCCCCAATCTGGAGGAGATGGATCCCCCTTCTCTTTCTCTTTCCAATCTACTTTCTAAATGAATAATTTTTTCTGGTCTTTAAAAAAAAAGAAAGCATATGAGTTTGGGATTTAAGATCAAATCTATTTTAGAATTGTGAATTACTGTTACCATATAACTGGTCTCATGGGGGTCCCTTTTTGGAGCTCTTTTTCTCAAATGAACAAAGGCCAGTGAGTTTGTTCTTGATAATGAAATTGTCATGCCCATAGAAATGCTGTTCTTTCTATGACTAAGGACCCCCGTTCAATCTTAAATATGGTATAAGAAATCTTCCCATAACCCTCCCCACTCTAAATCGAGCCCATGGGTTGTGGTTGTCCCAAGCACAAAGCCTTACCAACATCGCCCTTCAGACTGTACGCTCGAAGATTTATAGACAGTCAGCCTGTGAAAGACACTGGAATGCCCTGGGCATGATCCGGATAAGCCAATTCTTTTGCGTTCCGTAACTTTTTCTAGGCCACACCCTCATGACTCCCCCATGCTCTATATTTACCCCCTTTCTCTCTTTGTTTTATTCTTACTCTGACCATTTCCCACTAACCGCCTCCTTCAACTGGGAAAATATCCTTTGTCCATTCAAAGAACTGGAAAAGTAAGCCCCTTACAGTTCGCCTGCTCAAGATCCTCAGTACAACTTTTTTAGGGTTTATTGTTACCTGAATCAATCGATTCCTCCACTTTCTCTCTGTTCATTACCTCTACCTGTCACATATCTAGATGATCATATTTATAATTTAAAAATACTTTTTTATTTATTTTTTATTTTTTTAATTTTAATAATCAGTATTTTTTATTATGATATTGTGGGGTACAGTTAAGGGTTAAGTATACAAATATGCTTCGTTCAGGCACCCTTGTTGATAAGAGGTGTCTCCCCGTCCCCAGACAGATATTGACTACCGTTAATCCCATCTCCCTTCCCCTC
>CAUYQG010034081.1:0-40124 GCA_963574415.1 Tarsius wallacei | reverse complement strand
TATTAAGTGTTTTCATTTTAATAGTATACTTGGAGAAGAAAAATTTTAAAATATACGAGAAAGGTCTCTGCATATTCCTAGAGTGGGATTAGTTACTCAATTCCTAGCTACCTAATTAGGAAGTAGAGTTACATAGGCTAGACTATTGCAAATTTCTGCCAGGACACCTGGCAGAATAATTTGCTCATCCTTCAGAAGGACAGGTAAAATGAGTCATCTTTAGGTACAGCTCCTCTGACATTTTCATTTCTAGCACTTGCCTTTTAATATTAGTGTCTGTGGATTGTATTGTATGACTCAGTGACAACAACAGTTATGTATCTCTGATACAGCATGATGACACCTATTTGATCTGCTTTTTTCTTTCAGACACACCAAAAGGGAGGGCTTCTACTTTTAACTGGTGTATTTCAAAAGAAAGAGTTCCAATCTTGCTGTGTAAGTAATGCTTTTACTAAGAGATGATACAATTGCTGGCTTAATAAGGCACATATTTTTATTATACATAAATCAAAACTACAGGTTTATACAATAATCAAAAGAATAAATATTGGTGTAAATAGCAGATCTTAGTACCTAATTCCTATTTTACCCTTCTGAGACCCAGTTGTATATGGGCAACAATGTATTTGCCTAAACAATTTTCATTCCATTTCCTATACAGGTCAATAGGAATATGTGAGTGAGTTCTAGCCAATGAAAAGTGACACATAGCGCTTGGATTGGACTTCAGGGAAAACCCTTCAAAGAGGAGACACCAGATTTATATACCTTTGTGCTTCTGTCCTTTCTTTTCCCTATTACATAAAATACCAATACAAACACTAGAGTTCCAAAATCTGTCTTATAAACATTTGGAGAAGAGTAATCATACCCAGGAATATTGTAGAAGAAAGCTACATTGATCCTGTTTCCCCGATAGCACTGAAAGGCTGTATAGCTTCTATGTTGTACACTGGCTTTTTACTTAAATGCAGGAAAAGTACACTTCTATTTTGTTTTGAACTACTGTTTTCAGGCCTGTGATAGGTTGAAAATGGCTTCTGAAGATAGTCAAGACCCCGTCCCCGGCACCTGTGAATATTCTTTATATGGCAACTGCTATTTTGTAGATGTGATTAAATTAAGAATCTTGAGATAGAATACTCTGTATTATGTGGGAGGGACCAATTTCATTAAAAGGAATCTTAAAAGCTGGAGGCAATGGAAGACTCGATTACACAAGACAAATGCTGTGCTGCAGCTGCTTCTTTTGAAGATGGGTGAGGAAGCCATGAATCAAGGAGTGTGGCTCTAGAAAAAAGAAGAAACAGCAAAGAAACAGATTCTCTCTTATAGCCTGCTCTGCCAACACCTTTTATCCAGGGAATCTGATTTTGGCCTTCGGATCACCAGAATTTAAGAAAATAAATTTGTGTTGTTTTAAGGTATAAATGTGTGATAATTTCTTATAGAAGCAATATGAGACTATGACGTGGTTTTTGCTATCTGTAGGTTAACATAATTGTTACGTAACACAGGATAAAATGTAATCATTAATAAAGTTCTGTAAATTGCTTCTATTTAATTTCTTCAATCTCTTGAAGAACAGATTTTATTAATCTATGTTGCTGATACTAATAAGGAGTAGCTAGTCTATAGTAACTACTCAATAAACATTTGATAAACTAAAATAATAATCAGCTCCTCTCTCATTGTATGCATTAAGAAAAAAGCTAAATAAAATAACCAGTTGTTTCCTTCTCCTGAACTCCATATTGAATCACTTTTCTGTTGATTTGTAATTCTACAGGTATAAATAGCTAGTCATAGATATAATAAATATACAAGAAAATTTAAATGCTTTGGGAGTGTATATTTCACACACAAAATGCTCAAATTTATAACTTAAATGCTCGTTTGTTGACTCTGAAATACATCTCCAAAGGAAAGCATGTTTATATCGTTGATCTAGGTTTGCCTTAGGTCAAAATCAGTTAGTATAAATGTGGAGATATAAAATTAATTAATATTTTAAGATAAGCTATTTTCTTTCTGACACTGTATCTACATAAAAATATATTTTACATGGCCAACTCTTTACTTCCCATTTAAAACAAAGTAGATAATTAGGCATTTAAAATCAGAAAGCTTTTTTACTCAATAATATTTCTATGTATATAATTGATGTAGAGCGATCTTAATTTTTAGACACATAACTATATCAGGTGGAAGATCTTAAGCTATAAAGAATATGAAAAATCCAGTACATTATGAAATAAGATTTTGGGCTTTTTTTCCCCCAGTGGATTTTGGTTAGTAAGTATGAGTAAAATAGAGAGATCCGTGTAGGAGCAATTTCTCCATATTACCCCTACACAGGTGGTCAGATATTTAATATCCATGCGTTGAAAAACAGTTTTGCAAAAACCTTTTGCATGGCAATTAAGTATCGGCTTGAGTTACTCATTTTACTCCAGTACATTTTATTTTAGTGCAAATATTTTTGTGAACCTCATAATAAATAGTGTTATAATTGGAGGATTTTCATTCTCTAAACAACTGAATCTATATTCATAGTTTCCTATGTAGACAACTTTATTCAAAGGAGAATTCCCAGAGTGAAACATTAAAAAACATCTGTCATCTTTACAGAACCTCATAAAACAAGGGACACTGCAAGTTTTGGTAAATGGATTATGCTACATAAAACACTCTGAAGGTACCTTCATGCATTGAAACACCATAGAGTGGATTTTACAGTCTTCTAGTACTAAAAGGTGGCTAATATTATACTGTAAACTGCATGATAAATTTTCAGAGACTTGCTGGAAAAAACAAAATGTCTAGGGTACTACAATAAAATCTAGTAAAATCGAACATTTTCTTTCATGTATAAAAGAATATTGAATTATTACATACATGCCTTAAATACTCGAATGATTTAAATATGTTTAGTTTAAATCAAAGAGGGAGAGAGAAAGAGAGACGATGATTTATGGAATTAGCTCCTGTGATTGTGTCATTGTGGATCTGTCACTGTGGGCCTGTCAAGTCTGATATCGGGGCTGATGGCTTCATGACAGAAATTTCCACAAGAGCTGATGTTGCAGTCTTGAGTTTAAAGTCAGTTTGAAGGCATTTTTTTTCTTCTTTTTGGAGACCTCAGAGTATTCTTTTAAAACCACACAACTGATTGGATGAGGACCACTACATTATGGACTATAATCTGTTTTCCTCAACATCTTCTGACTTAGATGTTAATCATATCTGAAAAATAGCCTGATAGCAACATCTGGTCTGGTGTTTGACCAAATCACTGGGCACCATAGCCTGGGCAAATTAAAATATAAAATTATCTTCATTGGTAGATATTATTATTATTTCATTTTATGGAGAAGTAAACTGAGGCAAAGGGACATTTAAAATTTTTCCTAGCCGGGCTCGGTGGCTCAGCCTGTAATCCCGCGCCTTGGGAGGCTGAGGTGAGTGGATTGCCTGAGCCGGCAGGTTCGAGACCCTCCTGGGCAACTTGGTGAGGCCTCATCTCTACAATAAATCAAAAATTAGCTGGGCGTGGTAGCGAGAGCCTGTAGTTCCAGCAACTCGGAAGCCTGAGGCGGAAGGATCGCCAGAATCCAGCGGGTTGAAGCTGTGGTGGCTGGGAGCGGCCACTGCATTCCAGTCTGGGCCACAGAGTGAGACTCCAACTCAAAAAAAAATTAAATAGATAAATAAGTAAATAAATAAAATAAAATTTTTTCTAGGTCATAAAATTATTAAAAGTGAAGTCCCGGGCTCAAAACATGGCTGTGGAATACGTGACGATGTACCACCCTGATTGATTCCCCTTTAAGGAAAACCTTTCTACCCAGCTGTGAGTTGGGAGGAGTGGGATGGGATGGGGGTGGGAAGACTGGCAGTTTCCAATTTCTTTTAGGTCTCCCTCAGCTACAGAAAACCCTCTCACTCTTCCTTGGGCAACTTGCATCTGGCGAGTAAGGCATGGGCATAAGGGTCAGACCCTCAAGCCCTTTGTGGAACATTCCGAAAGGCAATAATCACTTTAAGAATTCCCTATCAGCTTGCTGAGTCTTTTTCAGGGCTGCATTGATATTTTAGTTTTTTCTCTGCCCAAACTCGTTTCCTCCCTCTTTTTTCCACAGGTACTGATTTCTGTGTACCCCAAACTTCATCTTAGCGTCTTCTTTCAGAATATGCACAGGCTATATTATCCTGAACATGAGTTCATAAACCACTACTGAGGCATCTTATGTAGCATATGGTTATAGCCTTTTTTCTATAAATATAAAAATTCATGCATTAGAATTAAATAATAAATCAAATCTTAGACTGTGGCATACTGGACTAAAACTGCAGAAAATGAAAATGCATTTGTCCAGATTCATTTTAAGCCTGCCCTCTTTGACCATTCTACTTCCACCTACAAGGACAATGAAAATGGCATCTGTATCAGTCAAAATAAAGGGCAAGTCAGAAAAACAGAACCCGTAACAGGTAGTTCATTGGAGTACAATTAATATGGAGAAATAGTTACAAACTTGTGAAAGGATGACAGTCAAATAAGGACCAGTGAGAAAATCCAGAGATGGGCAACCTTAGAAAACACCATTAGAGACAAGGTACTGATCTTGAGCTCTGATGTGAGGCTGTCTATGGGGAGCTCCAAACACTGTGAACTTTCCAGAAACAGAGAGAAGCATCTGCCTAATACATAGAGTGACAAGGACACGTCCTGGCCTCTTCCTTTCTACCGTCCTTCCTTCTTCCCTGTGGCATTGTTCAATCGGTAACTTCTAATTGTAAGAGCATCTGGAAGACAGATTTGGACAGGCCAGTCCTTTGAGAGGTTGAACAGAACTGGAGAAAACAGAAAGGGAAAGGACTTAGGACAAACAGACTAATGACAAGCATTCCACCAAGATGTTCAGTAAAGTTAGTGACAGATTTTAACTAAAGAGAGACAAAGACCAAGCCCTATGTTGTGCTACCATTCCTGTCACTATTATCAATGTTGTGTCTGCATGATGAACCAATTAATTCCAATCTTTCTTTTGTAACACATTTCTTCATCTGGCTCACAGGATCTCACAGCATAAATTGTCACATTCCAACAGAAATCAAGACATGTTATCTGCAGCCACTCATTGATCAAGTGGGCCGTTACCATTATCGAATAACTCAAGCTTCACTTGTTTTTCTAGTCAAACCTGCAACAATCACATTTATCTCACAAGCACACTAGGAGGCAAAGCAGATATATGATTTCTAAAATTTCATCAGAATAGAAAAATAGCTACACAATTTATATAATAATAGTCCAGGTACATGCAAGACTATTCAAATTCATTCACTCCTTAAGTGGAAAAAAAAATCCTTTCTTCAAAACAAACATTCTCTAGATGATTTGAACATTGTGATACTTTACATGCCTTAATGTTAAAAGTTGTTTATAGGGAGATTGGAAAAGAACAATGTACTAAACAGCTCAAGGAACATTTTGTTATCACTTATGAATATCTTAGGGAATGCTTTGCTCCGTCTTACTCATCATAATAAGAGATACTGTAAGTAAATACATTAAAATTTCAATAAGAACTTTTCCCATTTTTCTGATTTGCTCTATAAGAGTCTGAGGTCATAGATACTCCAGACTTTTTTTGTTACCTTAGTAAGAACCTAATTATTAGTCTTATATGATGAAAATAAAGAGTTATTGATATGTGATTTTTTTCTACCTAACAGCTTAATGGTTTAGTAATACTGTGCCTTGCAGCTTTTCTAAATTTTTAAAAATATATTTTATTAAAGTATTAGTTATGAAATATTAGATGTTCCCCCTGTATACTTTAGTGGCTTTTGATAAGCTCACATATCCATTGACCACTTTTACAATTGATGTATTGAACATTTATATCACTTTATTAAAAGGGCTCTCACTTCCCTTACTAGCCCCGATCCTAACCCTAAGCAACCACTGAATTGCTTTTTTTCACTGTAGGTGTGATTTGTCTTTTCAAACTTGTGTGCAAATGGAACACTATGGCAAGTGCTCTTTCCTGTATGGGTTCTTTTAATCACTATAATGTGAGAGTTGTGTGTTTTTGCCTGTATCAGAATTCATTTCTTATTATTGGTGAGTATTATTTCATTGTTTAGATATGTCACAACTTGCTATCCTTCCACCTGCTGATGGGCTATTGTTGTTTTTCGGCATACAATTGTGGGAATAAAAAAAATGGTACAACTATATTAAAAAACAATTTGATGGTTTCTTATAAAGATAAACAAGGGAGACCCCTTCCAAAACCGAAATTATTTTTTGGAAGGTGAGCCCCTTGTTGTACAGGGTGAGTGTTCTAGGAATCTACTGGAATTAGTGTACCAGCTAGCGTTGTTGTAAGAGGCTGCGTTCAGCTTCAGGAATTTTTTTAAAATATCATTTCAACAGTGTTTGCCCATTTCATGATGGGTGATTTACATGAACGACCTGCCCACACTACACTGAGTGTTCCTCAGTTTCTGACCAAAAATGACATGACCTCTGTGCCCTGCCCTCCCTGGACCCTATTTACCTGATCTTGCCTCAAGCAATTATTTTTTGTTTGTTTTCCTGGATAAAAATAGTCAACAAAGGGAAACGTTATGCCAATATGGAAGAGGTAAAACAAAAATTGCAGAAGCCCTAAAAGGCATCAAAATTAATGAGTTCAAAAACTCTTCTGAACAGTGGAACAAGCATCTCAATAACTATATTCCATCAAACAGAGAGTATTTTGAAGGAAACTGAAGTTTAAATAGGTAAAAATAAAAACATTTTAAAATAATTTCCAGGTTTTTTATTTTTGCGTCCTCCCCCCTCGTAAAGTTACTGTTGACCAAGACAACCCTAATTTTCCCAACAGCTTGACTAAACTATAGATAAGTTTCTTCTGATATATGTCTCCCACCTTCCTTTTTGTGAGTATTTACTCTAGAAAACTTTTCATTGTGAATCCATTTTCTTCTCCTTTGAGATATAAATCTTCCCAGCCTCTTGCCTGTTTTAGGACCCAGGGAATATCATACTCAGTGACCTGAAAGCCATTCTTTTGAAGTGTAACTACCATGAAAGATTGTGCCCCTATCTCCTGTGGTTTCTGTGGGAGAATAGGAACCTAACTCTGATAAGCACCATTTAGTGACACATATGTTCCAAACACATTGACTAAGCTTCCCCTGGTGCTTTCTATGAGCTTATTCTGGCATTTAATGACCCTCTTGCTTTTGATTCAATAAAGTTAAGTACAATCCCTTTCCCCTATTGCAAGAGTCTTGAATAAAATAGTTCTTCCCATTTACACTAAACTTTTAACCACCCTTATATTTATCCAGCAATATCAACCTTCCTAAGGGATACTTCCAGAGAGAATAAACTGACTTCAATGTAATACATTTTCCAATCAACTGTTTGATCACACAACCTGCATCCACTGGTCCCATTTCTTCACACCATTTTTTTTTTCTAGCTGTGTTTACTCTTTCTTATATAAAAAGGTCCTTTTGTCTGGCCTTTGGAATTCTTGCAAATCTCATAACTAAGAGATCTATCTTAATGTTAGCAGCCCCACTACTTCTGTTGAAATAATCTATTTCTACCTATACAATGCATTTTTTCACATGCAATAATCCAAAGAAGCTCTTCTTTCCTAACTTGAGATGCACGTTATTTTTTAAAATGTATTTTATAATATACATATTTAAAGTGTACAGTATGATGTTTTGATATACATATATACAGTGAAAATATTAATATGGTTAAGAAAATTAACATATCCATTGTCTTCCACAGTTACCGTTTTAATTGTGTGTATGGTAATAGCACTTAATTTCCACTATCTTAGCAAATTTTCAACATTCAATAGAACATTAATCACTAATATTAGAGCTTTAGACATATTCATCACATATAAATGCAAGTGTGTGCCCTGTGAACTACATTTCCCGATTTTCTCTCTCTTCACCTCCAATAATGACCATTCAGCTCTCCATTTCTCTGTATTCAACATTTCTGTAGAGTCAACAAATAAGATTATTCATTATTTTTCTTTTTATGTTTGGCTGATTTCGTTTAGTATATAATGTTCTTAAAGTTAATCTATATTGTCATAATGGCAGTATTTCCTTATTAACGATAAATACGTATGTATATGTCATAATTTTTTACACATTTGTCCATCCATGGACACTTAGGTTATTTTTTTTTCTTGGCTTTGCTGCAATGAACAAAAACATGTAGATATCTCATTGAGATACTGATATTATTTTTTCTTTGATGCATATACAGCAAAAGTATTGCTGGGTCATGTGGTAACTATATTTTTAATTTTTTGAGGATACTTTTTTTATAAGATTATGCCAATTTACATTCTCAGAGGTTTCCTTCTTCCCATCTTACCGACACTTGTTATCTTTTTGACCATAGCTATCCTAACAGGTATGAAAGTGGTACTTCATTGTTTTTTTTAATTTGCAATTTACTCACGATTAGTGATGTTGAGTACCCTTTTATATTTCTGTTAGCTATTCGTATGTCTTCTTTGAAAAAATAAGTATTCTGGTTCTT
The DNA here is from genome assembly GCA_963574415.1 of Tarsius wallacei. NCBI lineage: Eukaryota > Metazoa > Chordata > Mammalia > Primates > Tarsiidae > Tarsius > Tarsius wallacei. The sequence goes on along the minus strand of CAUYQG010034081.1, from coordinate 31,519 downwards.
TGCCCATTTTTAGTTGGGTTATAGTCATATGTTACTTAATGATGGGAATATGTTCTGAGAAATGCATCATTAGACATTTTCACTTTGTGTGAACATCACAGAGTATACTTCCAGAAACATAGGTGGTTTAGCCTATTAAACGCCTATTGCTCCTAGGCTACAAAGCTGTCCAGCATGTTACTGTACTGAATTTTGTAGACAATTGTAACGCAATGGTACTTTTGTATCTTAATTTATCTGGCATAGAAAAGGTATAGTAAAAATACAGTGTTGTTATCTTATGAGATCACCATCATATTTGTAGTTCATTGTTCACCAAAAATATCATTATGTAGTGCATGACTAATTTTTTTGCTATTCTATGAGTTTCTTATGTATTTTAGATACCAGCAGCTTTTTAGATATATGTTTTGCAACTATTTTTTCTCAAACCACAGGTCATCTTTTATATTGTTTGATTGTTTCCTTTGAGTGCAGAAGCTTTGGTCTGATGTTGTCCTACTTTTGCTAATGTTGGCTGTACTTTGGGTGTCATATCCAAAAAAGTATTGCCAAGGTCAAGGAGTTTCCTTCCTATATTTTCTGCTAGGAGTTTTGTGGTATCATGTCTTACTCTTGAGTCTTTAATCTACTGTGAGTTGCATTTTTGTTGTTATTCAAGAGAAGAGTTCACATTCATTCTTTTGAACATGGATATACAGTTTTCATGACAAAATTTATTGAAGAAACCATTCTATACTTATTGTGTCTCTTTCATAACCTTAACAAAACTTCAATGGCCATATATACTTGTGGTTGTTTTGGGCTCTGTATTCTCTTTCATTGGCCTATGTGTCTGTTTTTATGCCAATATTATAGTGTTTTGACTACTGTAGTTTTGTTATATAATTTGATGTAAGAAAATGTAATACCTCCAGCTTTGTTTTTCATTCTTGAGAGTAGTATACTTCTTCTTTTTTATATGTTTTCATATAAATTGTATGACTTTGTCTTATTTCTGTGAAAAAAAGCCATTGAGATTATGCTGGGGATTGCATTAAATGTATAGATTGTTTTGGGTTGTCTTCTGGTTCACAAACATGGGATACCTTTCTATATATTTGTGTCCTCTTCAGTTTAGTTCATCAATATTTTATGATTTTTGGTGTACAGACCTTTCACTTTTTTGGCTCAAGATGCTAACACAAATGGGATTCATTTCTTGATTTCGTTTTAAAATGGAGTGTTATTAATGTAAAGAAATGCAACTTATATTTTCATATTGATTTTGTTTCATGCTACTTCACTTAATTCATTTATTGTTTCCAACAAATTTTTGTGGAGTATTTAGGATTTTCTACCTGTAAGATCATATCATCAAAAACAAAGATAATTATATACATATATATATTATGATTTGGATGCAGTTTATTTTATTTTCTTGTTTGATTTATCTTTCTGGTACCTCCAGTGATGTATGGAATGGAAGTAGTAAAGGTGGATATCATGGTCTTGCAACAGATCTTAGAGATAAAGCTCTCAGTTTTTCTCCATTGATTAAGATATTAACTGTAGGTTTTTCATAAATGGCCTTTAATATGTTGAGGATATTTTTGTATACTTACTCTGTTGTGAGTTTTTGTAATTAAAGAATGTCAAATTCTCTTCATTATTTTTCTGTTATTGAGCTGATAATGTAGTTCTATCTCTCATTCTGTTAATGTAGCATATCATGCCAATTGATTTTCATATTTTCTATCATCCTGGTATTTCATAGAAAAATCCCACTTTATCACAGAATAATCTTTTTGATGTGATGTTCGATTTACTTTTCTAGCATTTTTAAGGACTTTTGCCTCTATACTCATCAGAAGTATTGCCTTTTTAAATATTATTTTTGTCTTTATTTGGTATCAAGTTGTTGCTAAAATTTTCTACTTCTATTTTTATGAGTTTATGAAAGATTGGTAGTGATTCTTCTTGAATATTTAATAGAATCCCTGTATTCACATGATACTGGGATTTTCTTCATTGGGTAATTTTTGATTACTATTTTAAAGTCTTTATTGTTACTGATTCATTCAGCCTTTCTATTTCTTCTTGCTTAGTCTTGCTAAGTTGTATGTTTCTAGAAGGTTTTTCATTACTTCTCGGTTACTCAATTTGTTGGCATATAATTGTCTACATAATTTCTTATGAACTTCCCCCATCCCAAGACATCCATTTTAATGTTATCTTTTTCATTTATGACTTTTTAAATTTGAGTCCTCTCTGTTTTTTTCTTAGATAGTTTAGCTTAGAGTCTATTGATTCTGTTTATCTTTTCAAAATATGAACTCTTTAGGTTTGCTGATTTTTTTCCTACCGTTTTTCTATCCTTTCTTTGATTTATTTTTGCTCTGCTTTTTATTATTTCCTCCTTACTTCAAACTTTAGGTTTAGTTTGTTGTTCTTTTGTCTAATTTCTTGAGGTATAAAGTTAGATTGTTTATTTGAGGTCTTTTTTTTTTAATTGCTTGTAAACTTCCCTCTTGTTACTGTTTTTACCGAATCCTGTAAGTTGTGTGAGTTGTGCTGCTCTCACCTAGTGATTATTCAGGGGTGTGTTGTTTCCTTTCCATGTGTTTGTGAATTTTCCCATTTTCTTACTAACTTTTAATTTTATCCCATTGTGGTCAGAAAATAAAACTTGGTATAATTTTGCTATTAAAGTTGTTAAGACTTGTTTTGTGACCTTAGGTGTGATCTGTCCTGGAAAGCATTCTCTATGTACTTGGGGAGAACATGGATTATTTTGGTATTGAGTAAAAGTTATGTGCCTGTCTGCTAAGTCCATTTTGTCTATTGTGTTATCCAAATCTGCTTTTTCTCTATTGACTTTAACTCTACAGCTTCTATTATTAAAAGTGAGATATTGAAGTATCCTATTATTATATTTCTGTCAGTTTATTCTTTCATATCGGTTAATATCAATGTTTATTTATATTACATATTTAGATGCTCTTATATTGGGTATATGCCTATGTATGTTTGTGTGTGTGTGTATATATGTATGTGTTTATAGATAATTGTTATATATTTCTGTTGAATTTACTTTTCTGTCATGTTATAATGACCCTCTTTGTCTCTTAAGACTTGACTTAAAGTCTACTTTGTTTGACATAAGTATAGCAATCCCTTATTTTTATTTTGGTTATCATTTGTATTAAATGTGTTTTTCCATCTCTTCACATTCAACCCATATGTGTCCTTGAATCTAAAGTGAGTCTATTTTAAATAACTTAGAGTTTGATCTTTTTATTTTTAAATTCATTAATCCACTCTGTATTTTTATATTAGGAAATTTGATCCACTTATATTTAAAGTAATTATTGATAAGAAAAGATTTACTATCGGCATTTTGTTAACTATTCTCTGATCTGTGTTTCCTTTACCCTTCTTTTTCTCTCTTAAAGTCTTACTTTGTGTTTTTTATTTGTTCACTTTTTTAGTATTGCCAAATTTAATTACTTTTTCCTTTTGTGTAACATTTTAGTGGGATTGAAATCTATTGTCACCACCATAACAGTAATAAAATCTTTTTTGCACGTGCATTTACATATTTGCCAAATAGGTTTATATTTTTATGCTATTGTGGTATTGCTTAGAAATATTTTATTTTAATTTTTAAAAAATCCTCAGCATTTCTTGTCAGGGAAATCTAGAGGTGATAAACTCCCCCAACATTTGTTTGTCTGAAAGTCATTATCTCTGTTTCATTTCTGAAGGGCAGATTTACTGAGCATATCATTCTTGATTGAAAATCATTTTTTCTAACATCTCGAGTATCTCTTCCCACTCCCTTCTGTCTTTTAGTTTCTTCTAAAAAATTCACTGATAATCTGATAGCATTATGGAAGTTCCCTTATTTTTGCTCCTCAGATTGACTACTTTCTAGTGATCTGTTTTTTAGTTTTCTTTCATTTTATGTAATCTGAAAATTTTCTTTATTAAATTTTTCAATTCAATTATTGCATTCTTCAACTTTATGATTTACGTTTACTACATTTTTATATATTCTCTTTTTGTCAGAATTATAAGTTTGTTCCTTCATTGTGTTCCTGACCTCAGTGAACATATTTATGATCATTCTTTTAATTTGCTTCTGGTTAAATCTCATATATTTATCTCATTGAGATTGTTTTTTTGAAATTTATCTTTTAAAAAAAATTTGGAACATGTTTTCCTATGTCTTCATTTTCTTTAACGCTTTGTTATGGAGTCTACTTATTAGATAAGACTATCACTATTCACAGCCTTGTCACACTAGCCCTATGGCAGATGTGAACTTCACCAATCAGCTCAGCCAGAGATACAAGTGCCTCTTAAACTTTTATGTTTGATCAAACCACTACTTTCCTTCTTAGTGGTTCCCAAGAGATTAGGGTGAGGCAAATCCTATCAATGCCTCAAAGACAGGCAGACTAGAAGTCAGCTCCTCAAGATGGAGATAGAAAAGCTAGAATGTTAGATGTGTGTTCTCGTTATGTTTATCCTTAAGGAAAAGGTGAGAACTGGAGTACATCTAACATTTTGCTCTACACTAAGAATTTGTGGCACCTGCCTGAATTGTCATCCAGATCCCATACCCTGACCTTAGAGAATAGCAGCTGAAAGTGAGCTCATGTGTAAAACTCTCATTTATGACTGTGGTCTAGAGAGAGTTGGGAATACAGAACTCTATCAAGTCCAAGAGATATTTGATTTAGAAATCAGTCTCTTAGCCGGGCTTGGTGGCTCAGCCTGTAATCCTGTGCTTTGGGAGGCTGAGGTGAGTGGATTGCCTGAGCCCGCGGGTTCGAAACCCACCTGGGCAACTTGGCGGAGACCTCATCTCTACAATAAATCAAAAAATTACCCGGGCGTGGTAGTACGCGCCAGTAATTCCAGCTACTTGGAAGGCTGAGGCGGAAGGATCACCGGAGCCCAGCAGGTCCAGGCTACGGTGGCCGGCAGTGGCCACTGCACTCTAGTCTGGGTGACAGAGTGAGACTCCAACTCAAAAAAAAAAAAAAGAAAGAAAGAAATCAGTCTCTTGGTGGGAGTTGTAAAATTTGAGCACTCACTGAGTGAATAAAACTTTTCCTAGGAGAGTCTGAAGACCACGCTTTATCACTGCAGTCAACTGGGGATGAAAGAACAGAAAGTGCCACTTTCTCATCAGGCTCTTAATTCATCTGCTCCAATTGTCCCCAGTTGTGGGCTATTTAGAAGCCCAACTTTCAGGCAGCAGCTAGAAAAGTGTGCAGACAGTCCATTTCCAAAGAGACACTGCAACTGGGGATTTGAGTTTATTTTCTCTGTACTGATCCTGAGAGGTATAGCGTCTTAAAGTGTTTATGTACCTACTAAAACTACCTCTTTGTTCTCTGTGGGCTAGGGAGACTTGTAAATGCAGAGTGTACTTCACTCTTAGAGCTGTGTGGTCTAGGAGTCAAATCTCCAGGATAAACTGCAAAACGCCGGGTGCTTTATGTATGCTTCAATTACATTTCTCCTCATGAAGAAGCTAAAAGTTGGGAATCCTCTCCTGATTATCCAGTGCTCTGCCCATGGTGGTAATTGTGAGCCAATGTGTTTTATCTTTTCCTATCCATTGTTATGGGGATACTTTATCATTTACCTGATGTGCAGAAATCTCTCAACCAACTCTAGCTTTTTGAGTCAGAAGGAATTAATTTGTGTGTGAAAGTTTATTCTGTGTATCTGTGGGAGGAGGGGAATTCAAGGAGCTCCTATACCACCATCTTGCTGATATCACCAGTTCAGATTTATTTTTGTTTGAGAAAGCTACTTGTAATTTTTAATCATGTTTTAGTCACACACACAGTTAACTATGTTTTGTTTGTGATGTTTTACCCATGCTAAGGGCAGAATCACAGAGTCACAGTTTTATAAAATGTTCTAGCTAAAAGAGAACTCAAGTACTATCTAATATAATCTTTCATATTTTAAGTAAGAAATCTTGTAAATCAAGAAAGATATCTTACCTGGGGTTACAGAACAAGAAAATTAAAAGAGTAGGCTTAAAATGTTGTCATCTTGGCTCTTTATCAATTACAAATTTGCTTACAGAGTATTTGGCTTATAATTGATATTCAAATTTTTCTAGCAACAACTTTTAGTGCACTTTGCCTGTAGACTCCAAAAAACATCATTTTCCCATTTATAAAAGTGGAGTAGCATTTTCTTGTTTTTAAATTCTGGCCCTAATCCTGTTATTTATAATACTTTACAAATAGTCAACAATGATTGCACAATCACACTTTAAGTTATTTATCATGCCACATTTATAATCCTCAGTGTCTAGAGATTTTAATTCATTTAATGTTTCCTTCACTTTTCACAGGGAAGAGGTTCCTTAACTATAAATCACTAGCCTTTTCCAGTTTGAAAATTGTCCTCATTGATAAGGAAAAAGCAAAGATATCATATTTAGCAGGTTTTTTTGTTTCTTTAGGATTAACCTAAAATGGTGAGTATTTTCATATTCATAAATGTTCTTGTTCTTTTTGATATGCTTTACAAGTGTCAGCTTATTTTTATAATAGACACACAGGGACTATCATATTTTCATTCTATTGATGTTTTGCCCATAGTTAAGTATCTCTTCTTTACTTAATAAAAAATACATGAGTCCTTATTAGAAAAATATCTGAGTTGCTCTATTTCTTGTTTCATACTGCTCCTTTTTGCTGCTTATCATTTTTAAAATTTATAGCATTTCATTGTCAGAATCTCTTCATAAGAGCCTTTTCCAGATACTATTCTAAGCATTTTACGTATTTTAACTCATTGATGTTTCCAACAAGACCTTAGAGTGTGTTCTGTTATTATTCTTATTTTATATAATGTAAAAGTTTGTATCATTAATGACATGTCCAGAAATAGGCATTCTTAGTCAGTCTGCTGTATTGTTTTCAATCTCCCAAAATTTGTGTTATTGCAGTCTATTATCACAGAATTATTCCATTATCTTCTCTTTACAAAGTTTCTTTACTGCAGACTAGAATGTGCTTCTGACTATTTATGTAAGTTGACACAATTTCCCCCAAATTTCTCATTACTACTGTTCAATAGTCAGGGCTTCTTCTTTCAAAATTAAGTAAAAAATGAAATTCTATTGTTATGCTCCCAATCTTCTGGAAGACGACCCTGATAACAAGGCAAAGAAAGAATTTATTGCATGGTTTTTATTAGATGCACAGTTGGAAGAAAATGATCTTTTTCTAACACTTCATCCAAATACACTCTATCATGATTTCACTACCGTGTTGTTGATTTAAAACAAATAAATGTATTTTTGAAAATTTAAACTTTAGAAATAAAAATCATACCTTTAAAGATAAAAACTTCAAGTTATTGCTGGAGTTATCACACTTTGGATACACACTGCAACTCTTCTCTGAAGAGATGTTTATACTGCTGAGAATTGGACCATGTTGAGCTTATGACTGCTTGGGATCATAAGCCAGCCATGTTAGAAAAGAACAGAACGAGATGTCAGCTTGTTTTGTTTTGTTTTTTTCATTTTGGATTGCAAATGAGATTTAGCAGCCAAACATGTTTGTTTCTTATTGTTTATGTATACTTTTCATGCTGTCGGAATTATATACTTATCTACTTATTCGTTTCTTAGAAAAGAGTCATACGACCAATGATCATAGTTTACTGAAATCCATATCCTTGTTAATATTTTATGTCTCTTAAGAGAGAAAGAAGAGAAAGAGAAAAAGGTGAGATAAAAGCACCTTATACAAAGCACCTTTTTAGCAATTAATTTAAAAAGAATTTATATAGCCTATATTTGTTTCATTAAAGTTTACTGACTCTGGATTATCCAACAACAGTTAAAAATTTACAAGTATATTTTAAACCTGTCTGTAAGGATAGCTAAATATGCATCAAACATCGGAAAGTTTTTTCACATGAGGTAATATTTCCAGTTTGAAAAACTATGTATAACCTGAAAAAAAATGAAACTGACAGATATCATTGTTACTTTCCATCTTCCATCTGAATTATGGTCTTTTATACATTTTCATGTAATATTTTAAAGGAGACACTGACGATCTGGAATGTAACTCCAAGAAAGCAATGCACATAGCAGAGGTCTCTGATATCTTGTAAATGAAGATCAAATGACAATTTCACCTTGAATGAAATGATACTTGGAGAAGCATGCTAGATTCCATAAAGTATTTAGAGAATTTCCATAAAGAGTAGATAGAAGACGTGTGCTGTGCTCTGTGAAAGTACACATTTAGAACTGTGAATTGGGAGACCATAAGAAAGCATGCGTGGGAATGCCTGGCAGCAGGAATGAGTAGCCTGCCAAAGATTTAAAAATAAGAGAAATAGGAATTTTTTTAAAGATTAAATATAAAAACAACACATATGGGACCATTGCAGATATGTAAATTTGTCTTAATGAGACAAAATATTTCTCAAGATGGAACCAATTTTGACTACAAACTAGTTACCTGTAATGTTACATTGAAAAACTATAAGAAAGAGAAAGATGGTTAGCAATAAAAGTCTAAAGAGGACCTGAATCTGAAGAGCCCTCTTGTACTATTACAGTTTCAACAACGTAATTCTAACTTATGTTTAAGAAAAAAAAATCCCTAGTCCCTTATCTAGGAAGACTAAATGTAGTCTTGGGTTTGAGAAATATTGGATCCTGGGGAACCAAATAATGCTAATTAGACTCTTTATCCATCTGTAAGCTCAGTTTTCTATGATTGCCTTCATGTTAAATGCAAAGTTTGTCAGCACTGAAAATGTGATGAATGTCAGCAACAATATACTCCCAGGTTAGAAACATCAGAAGACAGATAAGGTTTTGTGAATTTTCTAGATGTTGATACTACAATTTAATCTGAATAGCCTGCATTTGATCTCAACAGCACTTTGGACCAAACACTGAGAAATAAATGAATCATGCTAGAATTATATCTATCAAGAATTCCAAGGGAAAAAATTATACTATAATGCGCTTAACACAAAACAATAATTTGGTCAGATCTTGATGTTTTGGTTACTTGGCATGCACACATAAACAGCAATATTTTCATTTTAAAAAAAAGACAACAAACCAAAATCACTGGATTAATGTAATGGGTCTTTTGTATTTCAAAGAATCAAAAACAAAAGAAATTATTTTGTATTCCAAAATAATTCAAAATTGGTCAGGCTTAGTAGCTCAGCCTGTAATCCCAGCACTTTGGGAGGCCGAGGCAAGTGGATTGCCTGAGCCTGCCGGTTTGAGACTAGCCTGGGCAACTTGATGAGAACTTTTCTCTACAATAAATAAAAAATTAACCGGGCATGGTGGTGCGTACCTGTAGTTCCAGTCACTTGGAAGGCTGAAGAGGAAGGATCACTGGAGCCCAGCAGGTCGACGCTGGGGTGACCATGAGTGTGCCACTGCACTCCAGCCTGGGTGATGGAGTGAGACTCCAACTCAAACAACAACAACAACAAAAAGAAAAGCATTCAAAATTAAGCCAATCAGTAAGATAGCAGTCAATAAAAATAGAACAGAGCTGATTAAGTCATTTCAACAAATTAAAAAGGAGAAGAAAGAGGAGAAGACAGAAGAGAGAAAGCAGGAGGAGAAAAACTGTTCGGTCTCAATGTTTGGTATTGATTTAGATAAAGACAAAAATAAAATAATAGCATTTTATATTACATTAATAGAAAGTCTCCTAGACAGTAATTTAAACATTTTAATGTCTTTCCACTAATGTGTTTGGCATCATAACAATAAAATAATGATACATAAATGCCATTGAAAAGAAAAAAGCTGAATTCTTTATAAATAAAATCCCAGTGAATGCAACCTCGCTATTGTTTTTATCAAATCAAAATGTTATTCCATTTTAAAGTGTATTTTTAAAATTGTTTATGGGACCACATTTAGGCCTGCTAAATAAAACCAAAACATTAATAGGAACATAAAGGGTAATAAGCAGATAAACATTTAAATATAAACAACAAAACATTTTGATTTTTATTGCTTTAACTTTTATTGAAGTATAATTGAAACACAAAATTATACATACAAAATGTATTTATTTTGATCATTTATGACATACGGATACATTTGTAATACTATCACTGCAATCAAAATAATAAACATATCCATCACCTTCATTTTTTTTTAGTTTTTTTTTTTTTTGTGCTTTTGTTGGGTGTTTGTTTGTTTTGGTTAAAACACTTCACAGGAGACGTATCTTCCTAATGTATTTTAAAGTGCATAATACCAAATTATTGTCTATAAATTTCTATGTTGCACAACAGATATCTAGAACTTATCTCGCAGCAATAAAACTTTATACCAATTGAGTGACAATTTTCCATTTTCTCCTCCCCTCTACTCCCAGCAAGCACCACTATGTTCTCTGCTTCAGTGATTTTAACTTTAGATACCTCATACATGTGGAATCATGCACTGTGTGTCCTTTTGTGACTGCTTATTTCATTTAGCATAATGTCTTCCAGGTTCACTCATGCTGTCGTAAGCAGCAGAATTTTCTTCTTTTTTAACATTAAACAATATTTCCTCCTATATAAAAACACATTTTCTTTATTCATTCATCCATTGTTAGACATTTAGGTTGTCCTTATATCTTGGTTGTTGTGTATAATGCTGCCATAATCATGGGTGTGTAGGTATCTCTTCCAGAACTCTGACTTAAATTCCTTCAGCTATATATCTCAAAGTGGAATTGCTGGATGGCAATTCTATTTTTAATTTTCTGAGGAAACTTCATAACGTTTTCCATGGTGTCCATATCATTCTTTGTTCCCAAAAAACCTTAATAAAAATTTCCTTTTACTCACATAATTGCCAACGCTCGTCCATTCTCATTTGATCATAGCCATCCTAACAAGTATGACGTGATTTTGATCTGCATTTTCCTAATTGTTATTAATGTGCTTATCTTTCATAAACCAGGGAAATGTTTGTATGTTTTATTTTAAGAAATATTTGTTTGAACCTTCACCTACTTTTCAATTCAATTATTTAATTATTTTTTGCTTTTACATTGCAGAAGATTCTTATAAATTTTGGATATGAATCCCTTGCCAGATAGATGGCTTGCAAATATTTTTTCTCATTAAATAGTTTTCTTTTTCACTGTGTTGATTTGTTTTCCTTGCCTTGCAGAAGCTTTTCTGCAAAGTTTGATATTGCCTCACTCGTCTATTTTTGGTGTTAATGCATGTGGTTTTGGTGTCAAATCCTACAAATCACATGCTAACAGCAATGTCAAGAAATTATTCTTCTACATTTTCTTCAAAGAGCTTTATAGTTTCAGGGCTTACATTTAAGTCTTTCATCTACTTGGAGTTTATTTTTAGGGCTGGTGCAAGATAAAATTAAAACTATATTCTATTGTATGTTGATATCCAGTTTTCCCAGCACCATTTGTTGCAGAGACGATACTCTCTCCATTGTGTGTTCATAATCTTTTTAAAGATCTGTTTACCATATAAATAATAAATAAGAATATTGTATTAGTAATCAAAGCCTTCCAACAAAGAAAACCCAGGACCAGATGCTTTTTACAGGTGAATTCTACCAAAAAGTTAAAAATAAATTTATGCCAATCCTTCTAAAAATTGTCCAAAAGATTGAAAAGTAGGGAACATTTCCAAACATTTTATGAGATTAGCGCTACCCTTATACAAAACCAACCAACCAACAAAGGCACTGGGTTTGAAAACGACAGACCAATATTTTTTATGAAAAATTTCTAACAAAATATTAGCAACATAAATTTAACAACTCATTGAAAATACTATACCCCATTATAAAGTAGTATTTATCCCTGAAATAAAAGATGGTTCAACATACACAAATCAATCAGTGACGTATCACATTAACAGAATGAAAAATAAAAATCATATTATCATCTCATTAGATGCAGACAAAATTGACAACATTTAAATTATTTTAAAATAAAAATACTCAATCAAGTAAGTATAAAATAAGTAAACCTCAGTATCATAAAGACTCTGTATAACAAATCCACAGCTAACATCATGTGCTGTGGTGGAAAACCAAAAGGACTTTTTTAAAGATCACATAAAAGATGAGGATGCCATCTCTCATAACTACTATTCAGCATAGTACTGGAAGTTCTAGTCAAAAAAATTAGTCAAGGAAAACAGATAAAACAGAGCCAAATTTAAAGGAGTGTAATAAAATTACCTGTTTTCAGATGACATTAGCATGTGCACATAAATTCTTAAAAACTCTACAGATAATCTATTAGAAATAATAAATTCAGAAGATATGCAGTACACAAAATCAAAATATAAAAATAAGAATCTTCTGTATGGCCTTTTCAAAAGAGAAATAAGAAAACAATGCCATTTACAATGGTACAAAACAGAATAAAAATGTTTAGGAATAAACATAGACAAAAAATAAAAAATCTGTATACTGAAAACTATAAAACATTGATGTAAGAAATCAATCAAGACACAAAAAACAGAAAAATACCCTGTGCTAATAGATTGAAATACTTATTATTTTTAATACATCCATGTATATATCAGAGAAATTCAATAGCAATTTTAACAAAAATAGAAAAAAAATTATACAATTTTTATGGAAACACAAAAGACCTTGAATAGCCAAAGCGATCCTGAGAAAGAATAAAACTAGGGTCATCAGAGTACCTGGTTTCTTTCTTTCTTTCTTTCTTTCCTTCCTTCCTTCCTCCCTCCCTCCCTCCCTCCCCCCTCCCTCCCTCCCTCCTTCTCTCCCTCTCTCTCTCTCTTTCTTTCTTTCTTTCTTTCTTTCTTTCTCTTTTTGAGACAGCAGGATTGATTGACAGGGCAGAAAAGTTTCCACAGTGTGAGGGTACCCAAGGGGGTTGCCCGCCTGATTTCAAATTATATTGCAAAGCTATATTTTGTCTTTATAGTACTGGCATAAAGACAAAATGCAGAACAATGGAACAGAATACAGACATCACAAACATCTTGACTCTTAAATAGAGCACATGTGTGGGTGAGAAATGATAGAATATTAAATTATCAAGATAGAACATATATACTAGTAAAATATATATGCTTTTTAATGGGTACAAGGCAATGATAATACAGATTTATTATTTTATTTTAGTATTCATATATGAGAAAATGTAGTGATTTATAAAATAAAACATACGCTATAATTATTGGAAGACTGTTAAATTTACATGTATGACTCAGAATAATAAAATCATTCTTTAAAAAAAATAGGATGCATTATGGAAGTTAATCCTTGGTGTGGAACAGCAATAAACTCTCTTTTCTTACATTTTTGTCATTGTTTTTAATCTTAGAAGAAGTTCTGCAAGAACTGCACTGCATTTTTAAAAAATTGTATCATATTTTATTTTTGGTGAGGTGAAAAACAAACTGTGAAAAAACTTAAGTAGGTTTAACTACATCAAAAGAATATTTAAGATGTTACTGTTTATGGAAGTAGAACTATGTAAGATTATCAGTGAGTCAAATACTCTTTTTAATAAAGTTATCTGTATTTCATCAGTTCGAAAGTTCTGTCTTTCCATTGTATCAGAGAAGACCAATAGTCAACCAAAGTATATTCAACCTTAATCTCTCCGTTTTTGGGGGTTTTCTTTTTACCTCTTTTAATTTTTATTTTTAAATTGTGGAGTAAAATTCAGGGTTAGTTATGCAAATATTCATTTTGCAGGTACCCTTATTCATGAGGTGTGCCTCCCCTTCCCCAGGCAGTTATCAACTAGTGTCAATCCCACCTCCCCAGCCCCATACCCCCAGAGTTTCCCAGTACTTTCAATCCCTTTTTTATAGTAATACAGTAGTTGTTAAAGGATCACTTATGAGTGAGAACATGTGATATTCAGCTCTTTGTTTCTGTGAAAGATCACTCAGCATTATAAGCTCTAATTCCATCCAGGTTGCTGCAAAGTTCATGATTTTGTTCTTCTTTATGGCTGCGTAATATTCTATTGTGGATATGTACATCAAAAGGACCGGGTACGTCTCAGTCTTTTGTTACTGGGGAATGTTACAGTTAGTGCTCCATTCATTGTTTCCAAAATGTGAAGTCCATGGGTACAAAGACAACAGCCGTTCACACTTTACCTTTAGTTAAAGCAAAATGGATGGATTTGGAGTCGATCATACTCAGTGATTCATCACAGAAACAAAGAACTGAGTTCCATATGTTCTCACTCATAAGATGACCTTGAATAATTATAATGCTGTAAGAAAGCGATTGGCCATAGTGGAAAACTATCAGGGAAAAGGGGGGTGGGACTGGCAGTTGATGGATACTGCTAGGGGAGGGAGAGGCATACCTCATCAACAAGGGTACCTGTATGATCGGTGTTTGTATACCTAACCCTGAATTGTACCCCACATCTTTATAATAAATAAATAAATTAAAAAATAAAAAAAATTGTGAAAGGTAAAAAAAATTTAAAAAGAAATATGATATATGAGAATACAAAAATCTCTAAATGTTTTATTAACTCATAAATATTAAATGAAAAATATAATCATTAGCCATTATTTTAATAAAGTATGATTATAATTAATAGTAAAATGTATATGTATTAGTATTTTTATAGAATGGCATTATGAAGTAAGCAAAAAATCCAGACAAATAAGACTAAATTCCCTAAGATTTAATAAATATTAAAAAATATTAACATATATTAATATATACTCTCTTTAACATTTTTCTTTAAATTATTTGTTAAAAATATTCACAACACTAGCTTGTAGAATTAATTGCTTAGTTTACCAAATTTGCCATAGCAAAATTAACTCCTTAACAGTTACCTTCTTTGAAGCATTCTGTTTAGCTTGTGTCATGTTTTGTTCACACCACCCTCCCCATACTTACTTGCTATTTTAATTTAATTAAATATTATAGAAGAAAGGTAACACACTGTTAATATAACATAACAAAATCTTTTACATGAAAAACAAGAATTTATGGTCTTGGGGAAAAAGTTATTAACTAATTGATCTTTTGATTTGTAAGTTTTAAATGCTAAAGTTTCTGGTGTTACAAGTGATCGTTAAACTCTATTTTCCACAACCCTTGTATGCTGTTGGTGTAAACTATACATGAATTGGTTAGTACATGTGGTACGTATTAAATTAATTCTAATATGGAATTGATCATATATCTAGAATTAGCACATTAAGTTACCAATATTCTTAATATCACAAAATTGTGACTTGTTTGTGGGTCATATAAAAAGGTCATTGTCACCTTCTAAGTGAAAATAGTTACCACATTTCATGCCCACCTGTGAACTAGTCAGTAAAGAAAACCTGACTTGGGTAAACACAGGAAGTAAGTATCAAAGTTTTCTTTACATATAAGCAAACATGATATACAAAACACTAATGTACAGACCTTAATTCATTCAATATTTGCTGAGTTATTAAGTATTTTTCAACCCCAAGTATGTGCTGTGCATAATGAAAGATTAAATGATTGGATTGATAATAAGATAAGAACAGGTCATTAAGGTATTTTTTATTAAGTGTAGGAGGCAAACTAGAAACAATAGAGATTCTGACTAGTTATCTGGAAATACAGATCATGCTTATTAGTTTTAAATGGGAATGAGGAGACTTAAAAGCCTGGAGACTGAAACAGGACCTCTATCTACTACTATACATAAAATTCATCTCTAAATGGATCAATGACTCAAATGTAAAACCTCAAAATATAAGAATCCTACAAGAAAATGTAAGAAACACCCTTACGGAAATTAGAATAGGCAACCAATTCCTGATCAAGTCTTCAAAAGTGAATGCCATAAAGGATAAGATAGACAAATGGGACTCATCAAACTAAAAAGTTCTGCAAAGCAAAAGAAACCATTGAGATAGTGGGGAGACAATCCACAAAATGGGAAAAAGATATTTGTCAACTGTAAATCTGACAAAGCCCTCACTAGCATCTAGGAACTACAGGGAACTCAAATGTGCCAAAATAAAACAAACAACCCTATTAAAAAAGGGGCAAAAGATAGGAATAGACACATCTCAGAAGAAATATGAACAGCCTAACAGATATATGAAAAAAATGCTCAGTCTCACTATTCATTAAAGAAATGCAAATTAAAGCAACACTGAGATACTACCTAACTCCAGGCAGGATGGCCACCATCAACAACTCAAAAAACAACAGATACTGGAGGGGATGTGGGGAAACTTGTATGTTGTTGGTGGAAATATAAACTAGTAAAACTTCTGTGGAAAACAGTGTGGTGATTTTGAAAGATCTAGAAATCGACCATCCATATGGCCCAGCAATTCCTCTTCTGGGAATATACCCAGAGGAACTCAAATCACTCTACAAAAATGATATCCGCACATGTATGTTTATTGTAGCATTATTCACAATAGCAAAAACATGGAACCAACTCTGCAGCCCACCAAAAACGTATTGGATAAAGATGGAATATTACGCAGCCATAAAGAAAAACAAAATTATGGATTTCACAGCAACTTGGATGGATTTAGAGTCTATAATACTCATGATTTATCACAGAAACAAACATCTGAGTACTACATATACTCACTCATAAACAGACCTTGAACATTTATTATAATACTATAAGAAAGGAATTGGTAGTAGTGGGACACTGCCGGGGGGATGGGGAGCGGTCACATAACATCAATAAAAGTGCCAAACTTTACCTGTATGCTGACCACTTATGTACCTAACCCTGAGTTGTACTCCACATCTTTAAACTAAACATCAATTTAAAAAAGAAAGCTTGGAAAGGATAGAAATCACTCATTGATGCATTTTATTCTGTGTGGTTTCATGAATTACCATAGTTAACTCAACTCAAAATCAAATAAAGTATAACAATGCAAACATGCTACGCAAAGAAGAAACTATATTATTCTGTGATTTCTTGAATAGACGACACTTAAGTTTTAAAAACGTAATAGCTCTATAAATAACTATAATAAAAATTTCCTTGTCAGATAACTTGGATTTTGTAGTTGAAGCCAGACTCAAAATATTTTCTTTTCT
This sequence comes from Tarsius wallacei, assembly GCA_963574415.1. Taxonomy (NCBI): domain Eukaryota; kingdom Metazoa; phylum Chordata; class Mammalia; order Primates; family Tarsiidae; genus Tarsius; species Tarsius wallacei. The sequence continues at coordinate 14,436 of CAUYQG010034081.1, read as the reverse complement.
GACTCTCTACTTATTTTTTGTCAATTTATATTAACAGATCAAAGTTATCAAACCATAGGCCTAACTGACATAAATATATGTCTAAGATCATGTTAATATTATACATATCACATAAGACAGATTTGAGGCAAAACAATGCTAGCATTTGAAATGACTAGAGATAAAAACTAAAATACTTTTTAAAAAATTGTGATTTTATCCTTTTAAAAATGCAACAATTTCCAGGACCTAAAGCATAAACAGCAAAACAAAATGAATATGAATCCTGAGCATTCAGTTACCAAAATCAGATACAGACATTGCTTCCCCCTTTGTTAAAATCACATTAGAATCACATGAGATATTATAGTGAGAACTGAAAATGCAAAACCCTTGAAAAAGTTTAACAAAACATATGAATAAGGGTTATAACTTTTTATTATCAAAATTTTCCAAATGAAATTTTAGTTAAACTTAGTAGAATTCACTCCATTAATAAAATACTATGATATGGAAAACATATATGAGGGTTTCAGAGAAAAAAATGAATGAAAAAATATGTCTAAATATAATATGTCTCAAGTTTAAGACACATTTTTGTCCAGTTTGACTTTAGAAAGTATAGAGATTTAAAATTTGACAGCAAATAATTGAGTGTAATTGATATCACTTAAGAATATTTAAAATTACATGTAAATGGATACATTTAGAGATACAACTATTTTTAATACCAAGATTTATGAAGAGAAGTTTCTTTTTTTTCTTTCTATCTTTCTTTTTTCTTTTTGAGTTGGAGTCTCACTGTGCTGCCAGGCTGGTGCGCAGTAGCATGCACCTAAGCCTCGACCTGCCGGGCTTAGGTGATCCTTCAGCTTCAACCTTCCAAGTAGCTGGAACTACAGGCACGTGCCACCATGCTCAGCTAAATTTTGATTTATTGTAGAGACGAGGTCTCACCAAGTCGCCCAGACTGGTCTCGGACCCCTGAACTCAGGCAATCCTCTCTTCTCAGCCTCCCAAAGTGCTGGGATTACAGGCTTGAGTCACCGCACCTGGTCAGATTTTTTGTTTGTTTGTTTGTTTGTTTGTTTGTTTTAGACACATTGAAAGCGCTGAAAAACAACAAAATGATTCTTGCCAATACAGCTATATTTAAGTCATCTAACTTCATTTTTTTAAAAATGAGTCAGTTTTTCATTCCCTTATTCTGATTATGACATATCACTTTAATTCCTTAGAGATATGGTCACGGGAAATTTTTTTTTCAATTAACATTGGCAACTCTTAGAATTAGAATAATTTTGAAAAATTATTACTTATTCTCAAAGTGTGTATTTATAATCTGCTTGTTTTATTAATCTACAAAAGATGTTTTTAAGGCTAAATAATATCAAATTGTATTGATCTACACTGTCACACACTAAAACATGTTATCCATTGGCAGACATTTATTTGTGTTCAATACATATCACCTTTTTAAAAGTCTACTCATCTATTGAAGATGAGTTATTTTCATATCTTAGCTATTGTGATTAATGCTGCAAAGAACATGAGTGTTCAGAATTTCTTCCACATACTGATTTCAATTCCTTTAGACATATGCCCAGAAGTGGGATTGCTGGATCTTACATTAATTCTGCTCTTTATTTTTTTTAGGACCCTCCATACTATTTTCCATAATGGTTGTGCCAATCTATAACTCTCCCAAAAGTGCACAAGTTGTCTTTTTTCTATATCTTTATTAAAACATCTGTTATCATTTGGCCTTTTGATGATAGTCTTCATACCAAGTATGAAGTGATAGTTCCTGTGGTTTTAATTTGGATTTCTCTGATGATTAGTGATGTCAATCACCTTTTCATACACCCATTGCTTATTTGTACGTCTCCTTTGGAGAAATGTGTGTTCAGGTCTTTTGTCCATTTTTAGTCAGGTTATTTGTTTTTATATTTTGGACCTGTGTAAGTGTCTTATATGATTTAAATATTAGCTTCCATTGAATACATGACTTGCAAAAATTTTTTTCCATTCTTTGGGTTGCCTTTTCATTTTGTTGATTATTTTCTTTGCTGTACAGAAACTTTTTAGCTTTACATTACCCTACTTGTTTAATTTTGCTTTTGTTGGCTATGCTTTTGGAATCATATCCACCAAATAATTGACAAGGCTAATGTTAAGGAATTTTTTCCAAAAATTTCTTTTAGGATTTTTATGGTTTCATTCTTACATTTAAGTGTTTAAATTGTTTTAAGTTGATTTGTGTTTATGGTTTAAGATAATACTTCAATATTATTCTTTTGAATGTGGCTATCCAGTTTTTCCAAAACCATTTATTGAAGAGACTGTCTTTTTTTATTGTGTATTCTTCCCTGAAACTGATCTCAACACTAGAAGCAAAAAATATAACATCAAACTCAGTTAAGGGGGTTAAAAGTGATTGATTCTGGAAAACAGAAATTGATAACGTAAAGACAGGGTTTTTATAATAGTCTTATAAAATCAATCTGACCTTTAAATTACATACACGTTAGATAAAAATTTTTTAAAACTATTTTTAAAAAAAGAAAATGCCTGTGTATTCTAATTTTCAAAACTTGAAATTGTGAGGTCACTCTTCCACAGTAGTTATCAGATTGTTACCAAGAAAGAGTTAATAAACCCTGTGTCCACCTTTCTTTCTCCCCTCTTTCTCCTTAATTCTTCACTAACTTTGTAAATCTGGTCTTGAGATCCTCACCCTTCGGCAGGAGGCACAACCGAAGCTGGCGGGCCCAGCAGTGTTCTGAAAAGCTGATCTACATTTCACTGTTTGTTTGTTTTAGTATGTTTTCCTACACAGTAGACATAAGAGCAATTTCCTCCTTTATGCCAATAGGAACTGACTTGGGGGCTGGGTGAGGCAGGCAAAATAAAATTATTCTTCCTACCCTTTTTGGTCATCCTCGTATTTTCTATTGCATTGCCATGGTTTTTTCTTACATGGACTCATAGTTATTTTTGTGACTGGATAGAACTACTGTTTGTCTACGAGAGGAAGCCTGGAGTCTCCTACTCTACCATTTATCTGACGTCATGCTTCCTCTTCACTAATCTGATTTGTATTGTGTGCACAGCACCACTCTGAGTGAGATTTTAGGTGATGAGGACAGAACAGAAAATAAATATATACCAAAATAAAATATTTTTTAAAATATTGCAACATACATAAATGCATTTAATAAATCTTTAGTGCATTACATGGTATTATAGACACAAACACACACACACGTGCACATATACCAGACAAAAGTTTTGCCATCACGAATCTTATAACAATATTTGAAAGTTTTCATAATAAAGACAATGCTCAATTTTTTTAGGAATATATTTGTGGAAAAAAGTGATTTTTTCTGAATATATATTGTATCAATTAAATTATGATAATATCCCCACATAAAAATAAGCATTACATGAATTATTGGACTAATTTCAGCTAAATTAATCATTAGGGACTGGATTATGTAGTTAAGTAAAAAGAAATATTTGTACTTTATAAAGGCAAATAATTTATATTTTAATTTTGCATCTGTGTGAAAGAAATCACATTTTAAGCTTCTGAAACAAATATATTTAATGTCTAAGTCTTTATTGAGCATTTTCAGTTTATAATGTTATGTTAGGTGTACAAAAATGAGTTCAAACAAAATAAAGACGTGTTATCACCTTACTTAAGAAATAATTTCAAGGCCGGGTGCGGGGGATCAGCCTGTAATCCCAGCGCTTTCGGAGTCCGAGGCAAGAGGATTGCCTGAGCCCGAAAGTTTGAGACCAACCTGAGTAACTTGGTGAGACCTCGCCTCTGCAATAAATCACAAAAACTAGCCGGACATGGTGGCATGCGTTTGTAGATCCAGCTACTTGGAAGGCTGAGGTGGAAGGATGGAGTAAGCCCTTCAGGTAGAGGCTGTGGTGGCCATGAGTATGCCACTGTACTCCAGTCTGGGTGACAAGAGTGAGACTCCAATTAAAAAAAAAAAGAAAGAAAGAAGTAATTTCAGTCTAGTACTGTAGACAGCGTAATATTAAAACTTAAAGATAGGGTGTTAACTAACTAGGCGACAAGAAAGAATTATATGTCTCATCACATATGTCTTAGTTAGCCTCGTTTAGTCTTTGCACAATCTTAATAAGTAGCTGTCATTTTCTATTTGAGGCACATGAGACTTGTAGTTAACCATGAAGGACAAATAATTTATCTCATTTCTTGAAAAGTTTATGCGAAGTCACACTTATGGTACAAAATTGTATAAATTGATTTAAAAATCAAATGCACAAAGCATAGAAAAAGACTGAGAAGTAAAGAAAATTCAACAAAAATAAATAAATACTAGCATTATTAGAGTTGGATGCTGAAAGCCGCATGCTTGTAGAGAAAGTTGTAACGTGAAGGGAATCAACTGAAATCAAACAGATTATGAAAGTTTCTATCTAGCAGAATCACTAGATAATTGGATTATGAAAAATGGGAATAAAAAGTAGGAAAACTAGATGAAAATAAAGCATAAAGAATATTTAGACTCTCACCTCTCTCTCCAAACCAAGCAGGCAACCATCTGTCTTCCACCCAGGCAGAAGGATGGAACTTTATTTTCTGCAAAAGCTAAATGCAAGAGACTTTCTAGAATCATAGACATGAGAGGATGATGTTGGGGGCGACATTTTACTGAAGTGAAGAAAAATAAGTTAAGACCTATGTATCACTTTTCCAACTCATCTTTCAGAAAAGTAGCAACCATGTTTATACTTACGAAAGTTAGATAATTCATTTCTAGGAAAACTGATCAAGAGAGTTCTCCAATAACATTTGAGATCCCCTAACAAAACATAATGGATCCTGCCAAATTACCTTATACCTTTCAAAAAGTGCAGCTCCTGCACCTAATATTTCTAGCTGACTTTTTAGTGGTTTGCTCTTATATGTTGAATGAGTGTATATAGCTTCACACATTGGAGGAGAGTCTCTGAAATGAAGACAAGTAGATGAAAACTAAGGGAAATTTAGATGCTTCATGAAACAATGAAGGCATTAAAAAAAACTGCAAATAAAAATTCCCTTTCAGTGAAAAGATAACATGATGCTTTAAAAAACATCAGAAAAAAGTGCTATTCAAATTTTTAAGAATAATAGGAGAAAAAATTAGTAAAATGTTAAAAACAAAGTTGAAAAAATCTTCCAGAAAGCATACAAAGTAAATGAAGTAAAAAAATCATTTCAGCTCTGTTCATGAATTTCTGAATTAAAAGGGCTCACTGAATTCCCAACACAATGAATGAAAAAGATGTCCCAGTAGGTCATTAGGATATTTCAGATAACTGGGGATAAAAAAAGATCTAAAGTTTTTAAGGAAGGTAACCGGGGTGGGGGGGCGGGGTGGGCATCAGTCTCATCTCACAAATATTTTACGGAGTTGAAGGAAAGTCACACAAATAGAAACTGAAACCCAAATAGCAACGGAGAGAAACCAAATATCAGCAGCAATGGTAGAAGTTAGAGAACACTAGATAAATGCTTTAAATTTCAGAGGGAAACTTTCTTTCTTTCTTTTTTAAAGCAGGATTTATTGAGAGGACAGAATAGCTCCTACAGTGGGAGGGGACCTGAAGGGGTTGCCCAGGAAACTTATTTCTACCACAGGTTTCTATATTCAACCCCTAAAAGCATTCACTTGTGAAGATGATTATGTAAAATCCTCAATGTAATATGTTAAGTGGGATTCAAAAATGTAATATTGCAAGGGTGGGCCTTCACAACTCTCTGTCTAAAAGTTCTGGGTTCTGGCTATATATTCTAAATATTTCCAGCCCCAGGTACTAGTTAGAGTTGCAGGATGATGTTTGTCTGCTCTGGTTAGAAAAGTAAGTGGGGGTGATTCTGGGTCCATGGCTATCTAGATTGCCAGGACCAAGGCAAAAAATATAGGCTTACTTAGTGTTAGTAACATTCATTTCCCAAAGGGCCAAAAGAAAAATGAGGTCATGGGAAACCACTATGTATATCCTGGCCACCTGAATAAAGGTTGCCAGACCTTCCCATACACAGTCGCCGTCACCCTCCCCTCCTTGCTGAACCTCTTTCCCAAAAGATAAGAATTGTGATCTACCACATTTTGAGAAAGGAAGCTGGGCGAAGGATGGGAACCAGTTGCCACTCTGGGTATATAACAGTTTATATATTTTACAATGCCTTCTGTGAGTTCTCAAAACTACTGTAGTACCAAAACACTCATGTTCAGGACACTACTAGGAGCGTGGCCCTCTTCTAAACAAAACAGCACTAATTGAGGTAGAGTCAACACAGTATAAATTCATGCAATACAAAGGACCTAACACAAGAGAGAGACTTAAGGCACTCCCAAGAAGATTTGTGAAGCTGACTTTGAGAATATCCAATTCAGACTGGAGCATCAGGAAAGACTGCTGAAGGATAAAAGATATCTCCAACAAAATAAAAGGAAGTGATATTATTTAATGTGGTTTGCCACATTGAGTGGAGAGTATGAAACTTTCAGCCAGAATGGAACGCTGGAGGGAAAAAAATCACGTATAAAGACAAAAGGTGTTTTTCTTTTCCTTTCTTGTTTTAGAATGGAAAAATGTTATTTTTCTAGAGAAAACTATATGATATCTAAAAAAGAGAACGTAAATGTACTGTACTTACTCAGTTTTGAACAACATTTACCTGGTCCAAGTAATGTATTGCTCTAGTTAGGCAGATCAATGGGGATGATTCTGGGTTCAATGGCTGTTTAGATTGTCAGGACTAATGAGAAATTCCAATAAATATAGATTTACTTAGTGTCAGTTTCGTTTATTCCCCAAATGGACTAAGAGAAAAATAGGGACATTTAGTTAACAGTTTCAACTAAAAATCACAATACAAATATGTCAGGAGTTTGAGAAGAAAAAAAAAAGACAAGGTTTAGAAGTATGAATATGGAGTGAGACAGTTGTAAAAATATAACATCTTCCTTGTCTGAGTTTGGAAATCAGTAAATAATAGATGAAATGACTCATCTACAAAAGTCAGTAGATTATATTAATTAAAATAGGAAAGTAGGTGCCAGACAAAAACAACAGAATAAATTGAGAGTGGTTGATACCAGTGAGTTTGAAACAGGAGTGACATAGATTTAGGACAGATATTAATGACTTGTAGTATGTATCTTGAGTTAGCATTAATTTTTTTAACTATACACACATGCTTTGAAAAAAATAAAATGAATAGATAATGATGCTGATTATTTAAATAACTAGTCTACCAGAAATAGTGAAATAAAATTTAAGCAGATTCTAGTTACACTTTTTTGTTCCTTGATTTTATGTTGAGACATTTAATTCAAATATTGCTATGTGTGAGGGGGAATAAATAAATAAATAAATAAATAAATAAATAAATAAATAAATAAATAAGGAATGATCAAGCTTTAACAGAAGAAGTCAGGAAAAGCATTGAGGACAATTCCATATTCTAGAGCTACATTGCCTAACACAAGAGCTACTAGCCTCATTTGTCTATTTGAAACATAAAATGTACCAAAAAATGATGACATATTTGAAATATATCATAAATGTAAAATATAAAATTAAAACAAATTTACATGTTGATTTTTATCTTTAATGTGACTATAAGATTTTACATTTTTATATATATTGCTTTCCTTTGCAGGCTTATTTTATGTATTTTTCTTTTTTACCAGACAACATACCCTTACAGGTAAGAATGAGAATAAATAGAAAGAAAAAGGTCAATTAAGAAAAATGTTGGGATACTGTGTACACAAGTTCATTAAAAACAGCAAGTATCATGTTTCTATCTTTGGAATAGATCAGCCATACTGGAACTGAAGATGTTTTTGTGTGAGAAGAAAAGATAGAAATAGTTTGAAGGTTTGACTGGAACTGGTTATGAAGTAGGTTTGAATAACAAAAGACTTTAAGAAGACAAGGATCATAGTATGCACCCAATAATTGTTAGATGGATCTAGAAAGAGTGAAAAGGCCATGGTAGATAATTAATAAAAGTGGCATTTTGGAGGGGTTACTTAAGCAATGTGCACCTGATTGTAGGATACAATAAGGTGAAGATATGTAAGAATTCCAAGTGCATAACATTTAAGCATAAGGTGATGCTTTGTGGTTTCCCAGGAAGCTAAGGTAAAACAATAAATAGGAAAGAGGTTTTGGAAAGGAACTGACAACATGTGATGGAGAAGAAAGAAAAGCAATTGAAAGGCTGTAGTCCTACTAATTTAAAGTTGCTGTTGTAAATAGACCATAAAACCTAAAAACAATAATGGAAAAATTGGAAAGAGATGCATGCTTAAAAGGGGAGCTGATTACAGTCCCACAAGAAACAATCCTGAATGAATGCCATAATCCCGAGTGTTGAAATCCCCAAAACTCAAAATCTCAAAAATATAAATCTGGAAAAAAATAACTAGAAAAATTGTGAAATATATTTATTTACATTTTAAGAATGACTTTTATTTTAGTAATATAAAAACACAAGAGAGCATTTCATAGACCACTTTACATAATAAAAAAGGCAATAAAAACATACATAATTTTACAAGCACAAACACTCGCATATGCTAAGGAGACTTTTATGGAGCAGAAAAAAACATATTCATAAAAGAATACGTCAAAGAAGGAAAAGTAAAAACGAATATCACTATAGTTGGTAGTTGTGTGCACCTGGGTTTATAACTGCTGTCATCTGAAATATTATGATAGAAAACTTAGGTTTTTTGAGATCAATCAAAAGTCACAATCGGTTACTGCAGCATATGCAGTGGCTCAAACAGTCAAGGTCTCAAGAAATTGAGTCTTTCATAAATACCATGTCCAAAAAGGACATCTCCATTTGCTGAGAAAATTTAAATGTTTTTACATACAAACACAATACTTACACACAAAGCATTGTGATAATGCATTTTTATGGAGTCAAATTTACAAAAAAAAAAATTCATAAGACAAATTAAACTCTCTAAAAGCCTCTACACATTTTATGTCTCCAGTATTGGAAATTATGTGAAGATAATATAAATAGCACATCAAATAGTAAAAAAGAATGCTGACTATTTAAAATAGTAATAAAAAAACAAACAAAAAAGTTTACATTTGAAAACCTATATTACATATGTAGATTATGAACCATTACACAGAAGTAGCTCATAAGAGCTGGTCAATTTTCATAATCATTGACTATATTTAAAAGACTTTCATTGCAATGAATGACTGCATTTTTTCTTTTAGGACATGGTTTTCTTTGGAAGATACATTCACATTCATATTCTACATAATGCTGCTCTTTTTGAAATGTTTCTGTGTTTTGGTATACATGGACACAAGCTTTCCTTCTTAAATTATTCTGTCTTCTGTGCCTTGCTTCCATGTGGTTTGGGGCATGCAGAAATCTATTTGCATGCACTCATATAAAGACCACAAATTTGGTGGAAACATTACTGGTGATCCAACAGCAACACAGTTGCCTAAGTGTCTTCTTAACATACTCTGCATGTAATTATTTTCAAACCAGGCAGTAACTTCACTGGCTTTTTTAGGCCAACGCATCTCTAATTTGTTAAAAACTCCTGGAATTTCATCAGCTGAAAGGAGTGCCAGTGAAGAAAGTGATGCTTTTATTGAATTAAAATTTTCCATGTTGCCATATTGTGTGACCAATCCACTCCTCTGAAAGAAATAAACCCAAATTTTTTGTTTAAAAAACTTGAATTTTATGTTTAGAAGTCTAGATCACCTCTAATGCTAATTCTGTCACAATGGAAGTCAAGTAGACATTAAAGATTGTAGATTTTAGGGATTTTTATTTTAAGAATTTTGATCTTTAGGGATTTCAGTGGAACTTTCAAGGGGATGTTAGAATAACCAAAGATAAAAAAACTGTGAAATAATTAAAGATTAATCAAGAGTTATCATCTAGTCATTGGATTAAATGACAGCAAAATGCTTTTAAGTTATGATTAGATGAAATTCAACATGTCACAGCACTTTTCTATTATTTTGTATTTCTCTCATACTAAAAATATATATTGCTTTGTCTCTAACTAAAATTAATAAGATCTTTCCATGGTTGGGTTAAGAGGAACTACACAAAAGACAACTAATTCAGGGAAAAGACACAGATATGAAAATGATCATTTAAACACATAGCAAGGAAAATGATATTCATTTTACTTGAAAAAACTCTAAGGTTTAGTTCTCTAATGTTACTCTTTATGTTATGTTATGTTATTTATTTATTTATGCTGTCATTCAGGTTGGAATGCAGTGGTGTGATTATGGCTCACAGTAACCTTGACTCCTGAGCTCAGGCCCTTCCACCCCAGACTTCAGAGTAGCTGGTTCTACAGGAATGCACCAACATTTCTGGCTCTTTATTTTATTTTATTTTATTTTTTTTTTTGGAGAGCGAAATCTCACTATGTTGCCAAAGGTGTTCTTGGATTTCAGTTCTCAAGTAATCCTCCCACCTCAGGCTTCCATAGTGCTGGAATTATAAGCATGAACCACCATGTCTGGCCCACTGTTTAAATAATACCATTATCATAACTTTATTAATGTCCGAAAAAAATGTGATTTAAATCTTTTGCCAAAGTGTCAGTATTTGCTTGTCATTTAGCCATTTTCTCATTTCTATTTTTTTCCTTCAAACTGTTTGCATATTCCACAGCCTCATTTGTTATGTTTATATTTCTTGCCATACCTAATTGAATGTAATGGGATGATTTGGTTCATTCTGTGCACAGTGTGGTCTCTGCAGGCATACTTCTCAATGCATTTTAATACCCTAAAAGAAAACTCTATTACTGAAAGATAACTTTTAAATTAAAATGTAAACATGCCAGTCTATTCACTCACCTTGTTTTGAATCCCAGGCGTCAAGGACAGAAACTCTTAGGATCTAATATGAACATCTTTGAAACAAGCATAATGAACTTTGCTTCACAGAAAGTAAAGTCCCAAATGAGCCTTTTACTTTCCTCTGGTCATATAGAGAAGCTTTGCATTGTTTATAATATTCATCTAATTTGTTTTCTTATTTGGGTTGTGGAAAAGGAGATAGAGAAAGACTGTCTGGAGAAAATAAACAGATTTTTTTAAACCCCAGTAAATGGGAGGATGATAGAGACAAAGTAAAAAGGTCAAATACAACTTTGAAGAAGTCAGAATTCACAGGTCTACATGTTCATTTCTAGATCCCACAGGTGTAATAAAACTATTTATTAAATAACTAAGAAGTTAAATTTGAAAAAAAATGTTTTCACAAAGCATAAATGCTAAAAATTAATGTAATGCCAAAATATAATAATCAGATCTTCATAATCTCAAATTTAAAAAGGAAAACATGGAGTTAGACTAATTGATTTGAAAAGGTTTCAAACTCATTTGGAAAGTTTTATATTTGGTATTACATGTATGTTTATGTTGTTTTGGTGGGTATGCCAAGGCTTTGTCTGTAACTAGGGTACATGGAAATGTTTTTATTACAATACTTTACATACATGCATCATAAGAAAACTGTACAAAAAGCTGTAAAATGAAGAGCAGATCAAAATTTACAGCTAAGGGTTAATGAAGAAGCATGAAAGCAGAATGATAATAAAATTATCTACCAGCAAAAATAACATCCTAATCCATGAGAATCTCAACAGGCTAATTGTAGATTAATCTCAGTGAACCTTGGGAAGAGGAATTTTCAGAAGCCACTCACAGTTAAAATTGTATATTGATGCCTTAAGAACTAAGAGCAGAAAAAGTCATTTAAAAAACAGTCATGTGAGAGACTACTGGCTCCAGACTTTGCTTCACCACTACAGTGGGAGAGACTGTAGCCATGGCTCACCACTGCAGCACCTGGCCAGACACTGGCAGCAAGGACTGTGGAAGAAGCCCAGACACAGAGCCCTACTGGAGAAGATGAAAGAGGCACCCTGTCACCATCTTGAAAACAGGGTAGGAAAGTGTTCCGGCTTGCTCACCATAGAGCAACAGACCTGATCTCTGTGACCAAGGATCAACTACTCAGGAGTAGATTGTGACCCAGAAGGAATATCCTGAAAGCACAGACTCTGGAGGGACCTGATTTGTGCTGAGTCTGAGGCACCCCACCCCCTACCCTGATTCAGCCATGGGACAAATGGTGTGGTCAGAACACTTCCAAGAAGATCAGTGGTGAGTCCGGGACTGAAACAATCTTGTCCTCCCCAGCAGCCCTCTGACTGTCAGACCCATATAACTGGGGCAAGACATAGAGGGACAACCGAGACGGAGCCTGGATGTCAACTCCAGGAAGAAGATTCCATTCTAGAATAGGTCTGACTGGAGTAGGCCCCCACTAGTACCTGGGGAAGATAATCTCACACCTCCCCAAACATGCCATTCTTGCATGGTTCCCCCTGACCATACAAGAGTGGTAGGGGGAGGACTGCAGCCTTACCCACCCCCACTGTCCCCTCTCCCTTTCCTGGTCCAGACACTGGGGAGAAAGTGAATGAGGCCAAGCTCTCAGGAGAAAGCAGAGGGGCAGCTGAGAGGAACAATTATGAAATCAAACAAAAAAGGGCATGTTTTTTCATTCTTTAAATTTTGTGTCCATGTTTTGTTAGTTTATCTAATTTTTATGTATTTTTCTTTGTGCATAAATGTGTACATGAGAGTTTGATCTGAATACCCCCTTTTTTCTCTTTTTTCTTTTGTTTTGTTTATTTGTGAACATGAATAATTGAGTGCTCATCTTCCAGTTTTTTTCTTTTTGTTTGTTGGTTTGTTTTTGCTCTTTTGTTCTTCTCTTTTATTAGTTTATTGTGTGTGTGAATATATGTGTCAGGGTTCCACCTGAATTCAATTTTTTTTCTTTCTTTCCTTTTTTCTTCTCCTTTCATTTTGTGCTTGACATGTGTGTGTGTTTGATTTTCCTAGATTTTTGTTTTGTTTTGTTTTCTTTTGCTTTGTTGTTATCCCAGATTGTTTCGTTGTGTGTGTGTCTGTATGTGTGTGCATGCTAATTTTTTTTTTTTTTTCTTGCTTTAATTTCTGCACTCATTACTGTTTTTTTTCCCTTTGGATTTTTACTGTTTTAAATTTTTGCCTGTCTTATTTCATTCTACTTGTCTCTGTTCTTCTCATTACTGCTACTGTATCTTGGACTCAGGGGGTACACACATGTACTCATTGCATCATAATATAGAGTGGTGGTGGTGAGTGGGTCACAGGGAACCCATAACACAATCAGTGAACATTGTGATTTACAAGTAGTTTTTGAATCCCAGCTTCCTATCATCCACCTTATTCGACTCTCAAAACTACAAGAAACGATAAAGATTTCCACCCACAGTCCTGTTTCAAAAATAGAACAAATCCAGAGTTTTGACCAGGGAAAAACAGAAAGCTGAGCAAACATCAGAAGGGAAAGCCTCTCCCACTGCCACTGAATAATGGAAATAAAGAGAAAAAAGAGAGATCTGCTGCAAATAAGGGAAAACCAACAGAAAACCACAAGTAATGTCCAGTGTAACAAAGAGAAAACACCTGAAAAATCAGACCTCAGAGCCCAAGCAACGAAAGTAACCAATGACTGGCCTCAGAATTTAACAGGGATTATAAAATGAATGGAAAGAGTGACTAAGACACAAGAAAGACAGGATTCAACACTGAAAAAAATTGTAGCAAAGATTATGGCCATAAATATTTCATCCAGGAAATAAATAGCAAGATGATAAGTATGGAAACAGAATTAATGAAACAGAAGAAAGAGTCTCAGAACTTGAAGACCAAAACATAGAATTAACCTGATCTGTAAAAATAATAGAAAGAAAACTCAGAAAGAAAGAACAGAGCCTACAAGAGATGTGTGATTACATCAAGAGGCTCAACCTATGCCTGACTGGTATCCCTGAAGAAGAAAGGGAAATGGAGAAAACCTTGGAGTAAGTATTCTAGGAGGTTATCCAAGAAAAGTTTACCCATCTCAGCAGAGATGTGGCCATTCAAAAACAAGAGCTACAGAGAACCTCCTCAAGGCATCAAATGAGAAAACCAATCCCTAAACACATAGTAATTTGCCTACACAAAGTAGTCACAAAAGAAAAATATCTTAAAGGCAGCAAGAGAGAAAGGTCAAAATACCTACCAGGGAAAATCAATCAGAATAACAGTTTTCTGCTAGCAGCAGAAACACTGCAAGCTAGAAGGGACTGGAGTTCAATATTCAAAGTCCTCAAGATAAACAATTTCAATCAAGAAATTTCTATCTAGTCAAGCACAGCTTCATCAGTGATGGAGAATTAAAATCCTTCCAAGACATTCAATCCCTAAGAGATTATGCAACTTCCAGACCAGCTCTAAAGGAGGTCCTTAAAAAGGTATTAAGACAGAAAAAAGAAAAACAAGAATGAC